>JAAGKR010006145.1:0-45356 GCA_011419295.1 Clarias macrocephalus
GCTTCTGGTCTTTCCAGTACTTGTTCTGAAGCCACCACAGAGTTTTCTTTACGTTATGCTTTGGATCACGATCTTGTTGAAATGTAAACCTTCACCCTGTCCTGAGATCCTGAACACTCTGGAGTGAAGGTGAAGGTTTTCTCTCAGGATAGCTCTTTAGTTGTCTGCATGAGGTTTTTCATCTATACTGACTGATCTCACAATTTCCCAAAGCATGATGCTGCCACCACCATGTTTGACTGTAAACCATTAAATCAGAGTATTTTGTTTCTCATGGTCTGAAAGTCCTAACCAGCTATAATTTGTCTGTTAGTGAGGAATGGCTTCTGTCTGGTCACTGTGCAATCGAGGCCTGATTGGTGGGTGGAGTGGTGCAGTGATGGTTGTCCTTCAGGTTCTCATTTACATTAGCCATTAGGTTTGTGGTTACCTCACTGACCAAGGCTCTTCATCCCCAATTACACAGTCTGGCTGGGTGTCCAGGTCTGAAAAGACTACTGGTTCTTCCAAATCTCTTTCATTTTTAGAATGATGGACGCTACCGTGCTCTTGGGTGCTTTCAACACTGCAGAAACTTTCTTACATCCATCCCCAGATCAGTGTCTTGACACAATGGCATCTTGCAGGTTTACAGATCATTTTCTCAACCTAATGGCTTCGTTTTCACTCCAAAATACACCATTCATGGTATTTTACATGGTATGTATTATGTCCAGTGAAGTGAATCAGGCCTAGGTGAACTCGAAACAAGTTGCAGGAGCAATTCAAAGAGTATCGTAACCGTTATAACAAAGGGTCTGAATACTTATCCCATAAAAATGGTATATTTCAGTCTTTGTTTTTTTCCGGCCTTTATTAAATCTGTGTACTTAATCAATAGTGTACTTAGTGTGTACAAGGCGGAATCAAATTCCTTGTGAGTGTCAACATAATTGCCAAACAAAACCAAATTGTTTTTTTATATATATAATAAAAAATACCACTTCTACATCAAGTATTGTGTGTGTTGAATGATATATAATATTGTTAGTAGTTATAGTAGTCGTAATATTAGTAGTAATTATTGCAGTGATGCAAACAAATCTGTAGTGTGAAGTGACCTGTGGATTTCGGGAGTGCGTGAGAATAACTTGCAGGAAGCTGCAGAACAAAGTTGGATGGATTGATGCTCTCTTTAGAAAAGCCTTCCACAGCTTTTGACTGCAGGACCTTAGACTCCCACAACTACGAGTAAAAAACAATATATATAAATTTTTGTTTATTCTATATATTCAATATTGCATTGAAAAATTATAAAAATAGATTTATGAACGTCACTAATCCCCAAAATAAGTCATGTGAACCCTCATTCACTCATTATCTACTATACCACGTTAGGGTCGCGGAGGGTCTGGAGCCTATCCCAGAAGACTTGGGGCATGAGGTGGGGTACACCCTGGATGAGGTGACAATCCATCAAAGGGCACACACACATACACCCTCATTCACACACACTACAGACAATTTAGGCACGCCAATTAGTCTAATCTGCATGTCTTTGGACTGTGGGAGGAAACCGTCCAATCACGAAGAGAACATGCAAACTCCATGCACACACACACAGGCAGGAATCGAACCCGGACCCTGGAGGTGCACGCCGACAGTGCTAACCAGCATTTACTGAAAATGTGCTCTATCTCCCCAATGCACATCATATGATCACATCATGCATATATACATAGAAATATATTATATTGTTGTAAATTTCATGGGAAGATGCATCATCATGTCCAGTCTTACCTGCCTGAGATCATCAAGCACTTTTTCCTCCACTCCGTCATCGATGAACAGCTCTCGGACACTCTCCATCACATCATCAATAATCGAGAGGTAGAGTTTGGGCTGGAGGAAAATCAAAAGGTCCGTGTTAATTTATTAATTTTTTTTTTTTATTCATTTACCAGCATTTCCACTGATTAAATAGAAAAACTATTCTAAGGAGTCAAACAGCTGCTGATTCGGTTCAGGGTAGGAGTCAATTCTGTATTTGAATCAGTACAAAACTCAACATAAGACTGAAAGTGTTTTTTTTTTTAATTGAAAAACATAATTTGAAAAAAACAGTCATAAGTTTGAAAAAAAAGTAAAAAAAAAAAAAAAACTAATAATACTAAAAAATTCAAATGAGGAATCGAGTCTCTTTTTTTTTTTTGGAGAATCGATTCCCAGACAGGACAGCGACGTCAAACGGATGAAACGTGTTATTAAATAAATAATGAAATGGTTTTAAATCCTTGTCAAATATCTACCTGCATGAATGAATATCGTGAGTATTGTTAGCTCATATTTATCTGTAAATAAATCAAACATACCGATGATAAACTTCTCTGATTGTTAGCTAACACTTTGAATCACTGACATGGATGTAATTTAAATTAGCATTACTTACTAGTATGTTTGTATTTGAGAGCATTTTTGATCCGAGCTCATCTAAACACACGGTGTGAACTCTGTTTTGGTTTAGGGCTAAATGTGAGACTTTACGCGGCTGTTCTGTGGAGGACTAATCAGTTAAATGGCAGCAAAGCGAGGAGTCAAATAAATGAGTCGACTCCGTGCTTTGAGTGCAAAGGTGATTCGGAAAAGTGATTCGGTTTAGATTCACTCGGATTAAATATTTTACTTTAAGATAACAACATTGTATATAATGTGAATGTGATAGTTTAATAAAATTTAAAAAATAAAATAAACTACCCAAAATAAGGTGTAAAGTTCAGTCAGATAGCATTAGCTTTCCCAAGCTACCTCATAAAACTGGTAGCATATGATGCTAATACGTAAATGTGTCCCAAACACACTAGGAAAAGAGTTTTGTTCTTTCACCAGTGGAAATATGAACTAATCCCGTAAAAGTATTCAGTTTAGGTTTTCTAATTAATATCTATTGGTGCAGGTGTTTGTTTACATTGAGCGAGTAGTTCAAGAATATGTACTTTAAACTGAGCCAGTTCAAAGATTTCACATTTCACCTTGGCAAACATTTTTTGCCAAATTAACCCGACTTTTTCCTTAAAATAGTATGGATTTTTACTTTATATTTGTCATAATTTTTCAGTTGAAGAGTCACTTGTTAGCAATTTAGCTGCACATCTGAGGTAAATGTTAATGTTCCCAGAAGTTGTGTTAGGTTTTCCAGTCATTGTAGCATTACGTTATTTACACATATAAACATTTTTTAACTAGCCATATCACGTGCAACCAGTTAGAAAAATACACCATGCTAAGTTTTCAGTCATTAAAATTGTGAAGAAAAAAATAATTTTGATGCTAAATAACCAGGAAACCCGGATACCAAGCTGAGGCTAGCTAATAAACAAGACTGGTGATGATAGATGGTCTAACCAGCTGTAACACACAATTCAAAAGTACTACTAGAACAGGAACATAAAAAGGACATTTGTATTATCGATATTTGTCTCCGCTGTGTCAATGCAGGACTAAGAAAATACTGAGTATAAGTAAATTCACATTAAATAATGCCAGTTAGATAAACTTCAACATGAAAAAAGGGAACAATAAAAGTTTCTCTTTATTAATTTCTAAAATGAAATAAATTTCCATGTTGTGAATACAACAACAACAACAAAAAGCTTGTTATATTTATGTAACGGTTTTTATGAAGTGTGAACACAGGCCCCTATGGAGAAGCAGGGTTGCAGCATTAGAGGAAGCATAATCACAAATCAGTCCTACAACTAAGAAATTATTGTTAGCAATGTAGCTGTTTATTTAAAAAATTACATTATAATAATGCCGTAGTACATTTTAGCAATAAAATGTTAGCCAATCTTTCAAAAAGTCTTCGGGGAAAGTCACAAACCTCAGGAGGTAGCATATACTTTATATACTGACTTCATTTTACTGCATTTTGTTATTTATTGCTTACAGTACATCAGCTACACAAGTAATTTCGTTAAATAATCTTAAATGTGAACAGTGATAAAGGGGCTTAATATGCATTTGATATCTCTGAATTCTTGCAATGTTTAATGGGCTAAAGTGCAAAGACAGGTTTTTAACAGTCATTTATTCTGGCAGAGCATTACAAATTGTATTTATTAATTTAATGATTAATATAAATACATATATTTGTTTTATATTGTCGAGCTATGTGTGCTGATCTTAACTTGCAGAGGAAAAATGAGTCTAGGACTGTTTCATGTGCCTGTTGTAAGTCCATGCTGATTATTCATTACTGCGAGTATGCAAGTGTTTTTATTCCTCTGAAACAAATCCCTTTTTTTTTTTTTTTTGGATCATTGTGTTGCGCAACTTGACAGCTTCTGCGATTCGGGCTCGATTAGCTTTTTTTCAATTTCCACCTAAAAGCAGAAAGAAAGAAGAAAATCTGTCATGTACCATTCTTTAATGATGCCAAATTTATCATTATTCAAATTGTATAACGGATTGATTAGCTTCTCTTAGAATTTACCTGGCAACGATAGAAGGTCCTGTAGCTGATGTGTTTCTGAGGCTGAATGTCGCTTTCTGTTCCCAAAGACTTCACCCTGGTTTGAGAAACGACCGTTTCTGCCACCTCACACTCCATGGTGATGAATGGGAACCAGTCAGTGGGGATCTCTTGGTCTGACGCCAACTCCAGCTTACAGGAGAAGCAATGGGGATGGTCAGCGGCTGTGAGTGGGTGAACAAAGTAAATAAAGAAAATGAGAACTTAGGACCACCAGGGGGAGCACACAGCAAACAACTCCGGAATCTCAGGCTGACTAGTCTGCCATGTCTGTCTTTGGATCTTTTATTTATTTGGCAGAACCTTTTGTACAAAGCTTGCTCCGGGCTCTTCATTTTAAATCCTCCCCCCGCGATCCTAGTCAGTAGGACAGAACTGTAACCAAAGCAAACACTGTCATGATGGACAAAGTCATGCTATGTTACCTCTGTGATAAATATGCCTTGGGATCACGCGACTAACTGTAAGTGATGTCTTAATTGCAAAAGTTCTAACTTTCTTACTATATAAAACATAACTCTATGTTCATTTAATCATATTTTTCTACTAAAACCAACATGAATGTCTATAATATATTACAGATGTGGGTGAAAAAAAAAATTGTGTTATCTACCATGATTCCTTTGTGTGGCAATTTGTATTTCATTACACTGACTGCAGAATTTTTTCATTATTTTTAACGACGTTACGAACGAGTTATTTTCTGAGAACGTGGTCCTAAGTTCAATTTGTTCCTAAGTCCAACAAACATTGTCCAGGTACTAAAATACAAACACAATTGACTACACACAGTATAAAACGAACATGTTACAAGATTTAATTCTTTATTCTTGAAAAATCGTGCAGATGGTTAAATGATTCATGTTTAATGATCGAGCAATGTCTGCCATCTTTTCGCATCATTCCATTCTCTCAATTATTTTCACTTTTGTCTCCATCATTACTGCGTGGAGCTTCTAAGCAGTACCAGCTTCATCGCCGCTGCTTTGATGCCTACTTCCTGGGATGCACACTGCACGCACGTGACGATATATTCCTGACATGTGATCTAACTTCCACGATTGAACATGCACAAACACATGTTCGTATCTTTGAAAGTTCATAACGCGAATTTTCGTATGTTGGGGACTTGCTGTAATCTTACAAGTGGTGCACGCTAAACTATTCACACTATTCAAACTTTTATTTCATGAATTTGTTTAGATGTAACAAACAAAATCGGGAAAATATATATATTATGATACTTTCAGAATAGAGATACAAATAAATTCAGCACCTATTTTCGTGATAACATTGTATCGAGTGGCCCCTGGTGATTCCCATGTCTGATATGACTATTTTGTTCTATTTTCGGTTCTTGACCAATGTAAACAATTAATACAGTCAGTGTCAGATATTTGTAACAGCATTAGCATGAGATTGATGGCATGGCACCGTTTCTACCACAGCTTTTCTAGATGTCCACCCAAGAAATGTAATAATGGTTATGGTAATGTCCTGATATTTTGTGAAATATGAATACCTCACAATGCTGTTATTTATGTAGCCGTCTGACTCAATATTCATCAAAAGATGAATTACATTTTGTGTTATTTTACAAAACAATAACTATGGAGTATATTTTGTGGGGTTTTAAGTTTTAAATAGAGCCTTCTATTGAAGTAGAAATTTCAGACCTTTTTTAAAGGAACATGTGCTTTCATGGAAGGGTACCAGATTGATTTCTTACCCATGTTCTTAGCAGGAAGCTTGTCAATTCTCCAAACAATAGCTCCATACACATTCTCATATTTGACAGTACCAACAGTCACCTGCATGACAGGATGAGAATCTGTGACATTCACTGAGCCCAGACAAGCGTTTCTGTTCATGCGGGCCTTGATAGATTTCTGCCAGAGCAGCGAGATTGTGCGAGGCACTTTGACCCAATCCCCAGGGAGCGGTATCTGAATAAGCACGTTTTCACAAGGGGTTTCTGCCCTGACTGTAGGGAAGGATGACTGCATATTCAGAAAGGCTTGCAGCTCCAGGTAGGCACCTTGAACGGTGACTGTAGCCTTGACTGAGAAAGGCAAGTCTCCACAGTTTAGCGATACCGCCCTGTAGCGCCCGAGTTCCACCCTGCAGGCGTCCGGTGGAGAGAACTTAATCAACCTAGTGTCTTCGAATTCGGCCTCTCTTACACACTTGTGAAACCGATAGTCTGCGATCTCCATCCACGCTCCGTCCTCTTCAGAGCCATAATTAGAGTCTTTGCTCAGAAGTCCAAGGTCATTCAGTGCCAGGAAACATTCCACTGCGCCGTTTATGAAGGCCAAGCAGTGGAGCCGTGTGATGGCTGCACGCTCCAGAGTGGCTCCGTCCTTATCTACACGCATCCAGATATGGTCTGCAATCTGCAGTGACATCTCTTGCTCCTCGTAATGTTTCGGTTGCTTGAAGGGACCTGGTAATCTCATCAGTTCCTCCTCAAGGGACACCAGTAAGTCCTCCATGTCACCGTACTCGGTTGTGCCGAACTTCAGCAGCTGCTCCACTTCGGCTTCATGAGTCACCTCAGGTTTAGGGTGGTAGCGCTTTCGTTCGATGTATGACACATGTTCTATCTTCAAAGTGGCGATTTTTCGTGGTTCACCATAACTTTCCAGTTTTGGACCTGAAAGATAGCAACTGGAAGTGAGCTGGAACTCTTTGAATGGTTTCTCCAAGCCTTTTTCGTAATACATTTGGAGGACGGCTCCTGGGAGCAACTGTAAGTATATAGGGCCCCATTGACGGGATGACATACGGTTCTTTTTCTCTGGGATCCTCAGCATTAACGGCCAGCCATGCCTCCTCTGGCTGAGGAACAGTCCCTGTGGAACAAAGGAAGAAGAACCTTTGTGTGCAGCAACATCCTTTAGCTTTATTATATCCAAATTTCTATCTTCTCCCTCTTGGTCTTCGTCTTCCTTTGCCTTTAACTGCTCTAGCTTATGGCAGATGTACGAGTAGGAATTTTGAAGTTGGTCCCGTGGTGGCTCGTAACCATCCTTGGTTCGGATAAAAAAGCGAGGCAAGCTTGAGCCAGGCTCTGAGTCTGACGAAGAACTCCCAGAATCTCTCTTGTGCTTGTTTTCACCCAAAAATAAGTTAACCTGACCAGGATCGTCTTGGAACGCTGGGAAGCAAGCGGAAGCCTCGGAAGATAAGCGTCTATCAGGAGAAGAAATGTTCGCCGAGGTGTTGGAGAAACTCCTAATGACATTAGGTGGTCTCAGTGGGTCGAGGTTAAAGGGAGACGGACCTGTCGGTGTCTCCCTTACTGGAGTGCACATCGGAGTGTTGCTGGGCACACATGAGCTCCCATTGTAGCTAAAGTGCATATGGGGAGATTCCAGTGGACTGGATAATCTCCTCGTGGAACTGCCCAAAGGAGGCAGGACCAATTTCAAGCCATTCGGTCGAGGTATTGACCCAGAAATTGGTGAAGAAGACGGCAGGCTTTTCTGCGGTGAGGACTGGGGGGTGACTTCATCTTCGAATGTCACCCAGTTACCTGGATGGTTCATTGAGCACATTGTGTTGGTCAATTTGTGTCAAAATAATCTGTTCCTTCCTGAATCAAACCCTCCGCTGGGGGTGATCTGTAAAAAAAAATAAAAAAAAACAGAAACATTGACAAAGAGCTTAAAATGCACCGTGTTTAAAATATGTATTTAAAAATATGAGAACTAGATTCGTAACCGTGTCTAGAGAAGTGAACGGAAAGCCTACAAAGAAGGCTAATGCTGGAACTCTTTCTTAGGCTTCAGAAAAAGACATCTATAAGGATGATTGCTTAAACATGGCCGCTGGTATCTGGACATTACAGAATCGCAAGTGTGTCTGGATAAGAAAAAATGTCCAAATGCCAAAAATGCAGCTGGATACAGTCATAATCCAAGTTCCCATCTGCAGATTTCTCACATGACTGCACTTTTAATTACTCAGCGACACGGAACAGGCGTTCGGCCTTTTCGGCTTCTTTACTAGCAACAGACGTAAATACGTTCAAGTGGAAACATCTGGGATACAAATCTTTCGAGCGGGCTTTGTAACAGCTGGGATGGGGAAGGAAGAGAGAGAGAGAGAGAGAGAGAGAGAGAGAGAGAGAGAGAGAGAGAAAGAGGCGGGGGCGGATTTGTGTCACACTCCGGGACAAATTTGTCTTTCAATTGTATGATTCGACTGCCACATGAGATTTTAATGGTTAAATATAACGGCCTGATTCCGGTGGTGACGGCGTGGGGATAACATCAGGTCTGGCGTATTTGGTAATTCGTTATACCTCATCTGTAGTGGACTAAAAAGGTTCAAATTGCCTGATTAAAGCTTCAGTGTATTAACTGAATATTTCTGGATTTAAGCAACAATAATCAAATCTAATATACATATACTGTATATTAATGCTATGTCCGGCTCTCTACTGCAGTTACAGTCTGTAAATACATTGAATGCAGCTTTGCCTTGACTCAGGAAAGCTCGTAAAAAAAAAAGGAGAAGTGCCGGATCATTCCTTCTCGGCTGGAACAGAACTAACCGAGCCATAAACATAAAGCTGACGCGAGCAGCATCGGCAGGCCACTGCGGCAGGGAACGCTGCGAGTGGGCTGAGAAATAAGAGGTTACAGAATCGTCGGCGGCTCCGAGACGCATTCCTGACATTCCTCTGGGACGCTCGGCATGGACGAAGGAAATACCATCCCACAATGCTCTGACAAATCCGTGCGCCAAACACCGTCGCAGTAATATTAACACTGAACAGACTTTCACACTTTAACTCTATTGATAATCAGTATGACTCGGGATCATTGTTTTTTTCCAAAAAAACGCGCGAGGACAGAGTTGCTACAAGGTTGTCTCGTGAACGACGTGTGCAGAATGCTTGCACAAGCTCAACAGTATATTTCTTTTCCGTACAATGCATAAAGCTCACATGACACTCTTCAACATCTCATGGGCAGGAAGTAATACGAGATGAATCACACACGTATGTGGAAGTTCCACAAGTTCCATTCAACACCATGAACTGAGCGTAATGTGCAAAAGTTTGGTCCAACTGAACCGAACATGCGCTTCTGTTCTTTTTGTCTCAAGTGCAAGCCTTGATAAATTATGTTAAACTATTACGCAACAGGTTGAAATCCAATTAAATCAACTGCAGTCATGATTTTTAGATCATTAAAACAGTTTTGTATTATGTATCTCTTACAAGACCTGGGATTTTTTTTTAGTTTACAACATAACAGAAATTATCCCAGCATATTAAAGGACACCTATTTTGCACATATTTTGTCATTTTGTCTGTCTACAAATACAAGCAAAAAACATTTCCTAATGTTTGTCCTTTTTCTTTAAAAAGCAAATCAGATTTTTCCCCCCTATTGTGACCTCAAATGTGACAAGACTCCGCCCAGTTAAGCGCCAAGACATACAATAACTACATCAGCCAGAGTGTGACTATTAGTTATATCTCAGCTGGAACATTAAGAGACACAATTCGGAGACTTTTATTTCATTGTTCAAAAAAGTAGTCAGATATGTGATCTTTAAATAAGATGAACAGATTTTCATATGCTATATGAAATCACAAATAAAGATCATATGTATCTTTTCGAAGTAATTTGTTTCTGCAATATGCAGATGATGCGCAAATTCTGTATGAATACCACATGCATTGAATCCTTGGATCCTAATTTGGTCATAGGGATGATAACGCGGCATTCTCAGCTCGGTGAAGGAATGACTCTGCAGCTGCTATAGCATGAGTGAGAACAGGAACTAACCTGTGTGTCTGCAACATTACATATCACTAAAAATGGATATAAAGTACAACTTTAATTAATTCATAAAAAAAACTGTTAGCGTCGGTGAACTGATGTGTCTAAAAACGAATAAAATAGAAAAGCAATCAACTTTGGAATGATAACAGTAACCACACGCCTCATCGTTTGTACACTAAGTGTTTTATTCTTCACATTCAGTGCCACACTTTTCCTGCTGCTTATCAGACACTAAGATGATGATGAGTCTATTCTAGACGAGCAGAAACACTAATCAAACCTGACGTAACCTTTAACTTGAACCCAAAGACGAGCGTACGTAATAACCATCTGTGTGTTCCGAGCTGCAGCGCGCACGACAAATGAGGAGTTAAAGACACGCAGAGGGAGGATCTGCGTCTAGTAATGGCAGGGTGCGGGATTTCACTTCAGTCCCTAATGTCACCAGCTCGCATTAACACCGAAACTATCATCTGTGCATCCAGATAAAGCCCTGAGTAATCACCGGGTTCATCCACACACACACACACACACACACACACACACACACACACACACACACACACACACACACTCTGGGATGAGAACCGAAATAGAATTGGATAGACTGCAGGGAGGGGGATCGATCTAATTATTTAGCACAGGCAGGGAAATGTTCAGTTTTACTCACATACACAATGACCACTGAGATTTTTATTTATTTAAAGTGATTTAAAGTGGCTACGGCGTCTAAACAGTGATGATTTTCCGTTCTCAGGTACGACTGGCTTCCAAATCTGATCCGATCTGCACCCGAGTGCGCAGTATCGTTCCCGAGACCATCTTTCCCAGCGGACTCGGACGCGGTTCCCAAGCGCGGAACGACTGTGTTCACACTGATCAAAATGAACCAGACTTTGGGGTCAAGTGTTCCCTGAAACGGTTCTGCAAGCCTAATGTGAAAAAATGCCCTTAGTTTCCCCAAGTTCTTTTTTTGTTTGTTTGTTTTTTTTGGAGTAGTTTAATCCCTGTGGTTTCTTGGTAACATGACAAACATCCAGAAAGAAACAGTTAAAAACAGAACAGCTATTTATAACCACTCTAACATGAGTAAGAACAGGAACAAACATGTTTCCTGCAACTATAAACGGATAAAACGGATAAAACTTGTCAGTCACTATTTAATGAACACACCGTGCCTGTAGTATAACAGGAATCGAAACGTTACCTCCACATAAATCACGACATTACTCTTGATGATTATTTTCCGATAAGAGCACAACATAGAAAATTAAAAGTTGCGTCTGGCTTATCTTACAGTTGTTGTTTTTTTTTATTCAAAATGTGCACGACTTGCACATTTTTCACTCGATCAAACCTGGAAGCACTGACGAAGATTAAATGATGCAAATCAAATATAATAGTGAGCACTAGTCACTTGACCTTTTTTTTAGGGTGATTCATGAAAAGATGCATATTAATTTTAAAAAATTATAATAATAACAATTCCATTCTTTTACTTTAACGCATTTATTTTGAATGGATGTGTAATTTAAATAAAATACATATGAATGCTGATTAAATATTTCGCCCTTATAATGATTACAGATTGTGATTATTTGATGTATTCCATACCTCATGTTTCACTCATATCATATCTCACTACACTGCACATTCTACAAACTTCTATATTTTATATTTATTAATTTTATTATATGGTTTCATTGTAACTTGTATCATTTGTACATTTTCAATTTTAAAAACCGTGGGTGCCTCTTAAATCGACCGATGAACATAATTTAATGAAACTTTTGCAGTACAGACATGTACGTGGGCGTCAACCTGAAATAATAATAATATCACTGATTACATTAAAGATCAGTAGATTATTATTAGATTTACCCTTTTAACTATTTCTACAAACTGTATAACCTTCAACGATTGTTACGTATGCTAGTGCCTAATATTATTGATATTTCAGAGGAAGTCAAGAGTAATGTTAGAATACTGTACGAAACTGAATGTACGAAAACTGAACTTTGCACCATAAATGAAATCAAAATGTTGAGCAGAAGTGAAGCGGGCAGGCTTCAATCGACCGCCGGACAGAATTGAATGAAACTTTTGCAGTACTTTGCAGATATCTGCTTGAAGTGTAACCTGCACCGTAAGTGGAATCTAAATGTTGAGTAAAAGCGATACTTCAGGTAGACTTCAATAAACTACACAATCCTGCAGTCATTTTTTTTTAAATCATCTAAATAAATGCTAAATATGTCAACAACAAAAAATTGATGCATTCATGCTAGTAAAATTAAATTTACAAATTAGTGCTAATATAAAAAATAAAATAAAAAAGTTTATAATGGGAGATCTGGCAACCCAAACTGGGCTGCAACATGTAACCATCAGGTTTTTTTTTTTTTCCAAAGAGCAACAAAAAAACAAACTGGTTACTTTGTTTTGATTCTTTTTTTTTTTTTTCAATCCAAATACAATATGATTATGTTAGATCTTAGGAAAAAATGTGACGTGTTTTTTAAGAACTTAATAGAAATGTGTTTTTAAGTTTGTTGGCATGGGAAAAGTGTGACATCTTTTATAAACCGTTACCTCCTACGCACAGACACTAACGCAACCCGTCTAACAGTCTGGATTATACTATAGCATAATAATATATAAAATAAAAACATAATTACACGCTGGTTTAATATACAAACCGCAAATTATACCTGTTGTATATTTAATAATAGCAACAAAATGCTTTGTCCTAAAAAAAAGAACTTAAACAAGCCATAAACAAAAGAAAAAACACAAAATCCCGAGTCTGAATGCGGACAAAACGCACAAATACTCACACAATGTCTCTGACATCAAGTCATCACCTTTCAGGGTGCAAATTCCTAAAAAAAAAAATAATAATAATAATAATAATAAATAAAAGTCAGAGATTATAATAAAGTCCTTGCTGGATCCCCCACACCCTCCTGCACCTCCTCCGCCTCCTCCTCCCGCTGCTGCTGCTGCTGCTGTGAAACACTCCGACACGGAAAGCTCCGATCCGCCTAATGCGAACCATGACTGAAAACAAGACACACGGAGAACCGAGTCACTGAATCACTGAGTCGACTCCCAATCCGAATCCGACTCCGAAAAAGAGTCGACCCCTGAAACTAAACCACGTGACCGGAAAAGCGACTCCGGCTTTAAAAGACGGGTTTTACGTCAAGTCATCGTCCCAATAAATGTAGAATCAGGTTTAAAGAGTTGACAAAGAAGGTTTGAACCATGAATAAAGTATTTATTCAGTTAAAACCATTTCAGCAACATAACAAATCCATCCAAAATTAATATATAGCGTTAAAGACTTAGCGTAGAAATAGTTAAAAGGTTAAAGCTAATAATAATTTGCTGATCTTTAATGTAATCAGTGATATTAATATTATTATTATTATTATTATTTCAGGTTTTGTCTTAAAACGACACCAGCGTGTTAAAATCCACTTATGTGCTGTGAAAATATGAACTAATCTGAGTAAAAAAATATTCAGGTTAGCTTTAGCTTACATTGTTTGTTTACATTGAGCAAGTAGCGCATTTGTAGCTTATTTTAAATCCGACACATAACTGTTCATAACATCGCTTTTACTCAACGTTTAGATTTCACTGATGGTGCAGGTTAAACTTCAGGCAGAGATCTTATGTACTGCAGAAGTTTCATTAAATTCTCCCCAGCGGTCGATTTAAGCCACGCCCACAGTTTGACACAGTATGCTGTCAAAACTCGCGGTTCATAATTTGGAACAGAAATGCTCAACTTCACTGCTACTTGACATTTTGATTTCATTTATGGTGCAGGTTTAAGATAAGACGTAAGATAAGATATACATTTATTCGTCCCAGAGCGGGGAAATTTCTTAAACCTGGCAAAGGGTTATAAAATTCTGTCCAGCCAATTTTACACGATGCTGTGACAAAATCTGGCCGGACAGACATTCAGACATACAGACAGAACATTTTCGGAGACTGGTTTCGGTTCCTCCAATGTATAAAATGTAAAGATATCATTGTAACAGTGAGATCAGACCAATGTACCGACCAAATCTTGTATATATATTATGTATATATTATACACACACACACACACAGTGCACCCTTTGCATGCGAATGCCATACCATACAAATTCTTGCCTCACCAACTGAAATTACACTACTGCTCCTCACTCTGCTCCAATGTTTCAGCAGATATATAATATTATTACATCATACTATAACATAGCAGGTGATTACGATGCTGCCTACTATTACACAGTGGGGGCCGCCCATCTCAATAAATTAGACTATAATTGAAATGTTGATTTATTTTAGTAATTCAGTAAAACGTGAAACTCATGTATTATATAGGTTACTTTACACACATACTGATATATTTTAAGTGTTTATTCTTTTTTATTTTGATGATTGCAGCTAATTAAAATGCAAATTTTAATATCTCATCTCAGAAAATGTTTATTTTGTTGAAAAGGTGAAATATTTGAGACTCATGGTGTCACACTCTAATCAGCTCAAAACACCTGCAAAGGTTTCCTGAGGCTTTAAATGGTCTCTTAGATTCAAGATTGAAGAATTTTATTTGTCACATACTGTACAGTACAGACCAAAAGTTTGGACACACCTTCTCATTCAAAGAGTTTGAATTTTTATTATGGCAAGAAAAAAGCAGCTAAGTAAAGAAAAACGAGTGGCATCATTACATTAATAAATGAAGGTCAGTCAGTCCGAAAAATTGGGAAAACTTTGAAAGTGTCCCCAAATGCAGTCACGAAAAGCATCAAGCGCTACAAAGAAACTGGCTCACATGCGGACCGGCCCAGTCAAGGAAGACCGAGAGTCGCCTCTGCTGCAGAGGATAAGTTCATCCGAGTCACCAGCCTCAGAAATCGCAGGTTAACAGCAGCTCAGATCAGAGATCAGGTCAATGCCACACAGAGTTCTAGCAGCAGACACGTCTCTAGAACAACTGTTAAGAGGAGACTGTGTGAATCAGGCCTTCATGGTAGAAGATCTGCTAGGAAACCACTGCTAAGGACAGGCAACAAGCAGAAGAGACGCGTTTGGGCTAAAGAACACAAGAAAGAACACAAGAAAGAAAACTCGCTGAATGAGAAGGACTTTGGACTTTTGTTCTGTATATGGTTGTACAAGTACAACAGTAGTGAAATGCAATGCAACAAACTCCAGACTGTGCAGATTTTTTAAAGTATGTATGTATGTATGTCTGTATGTATGTAAAAAAAAAAAATTGACTAAGGAGGCAATGAAATAAATGATATACAATATAGTATAAATATAAAATTATAAAGGATTTGGTTGTAAAAATGTGAAAGCAGCGCAATGATATTTGATAAAGTGACTGTGTGCTGAATTTGTCATTGTCATTGGTGAGGTTGAGTGTTTATTGCCCTTATAGTCTGGTGGAATAAGCTACTGCTCAGTATTTCCGTACGTGTCCTGAGTGACCGGAGTCTCTTACCAGGTGGCAAACGCTGGAACAGATTATGATTAGGGTGGTGAATATCTTTTATAATTCACGGTCCCCTGGACCTGCACCGCCTGATCTAAATGTCCTGTAGATCAGGCAGTTCACACCTGATCAATCTGAAAAGTAGTAGGTTACACAATCAAGCCCACTGTTCACAGAGTGCTGTATCCAAGCGCATTAATGGAAAGTTGAATGGCAGGAAACAATGTGGTAAAAAAAAAAAGTTGCACAAGCAACAGGGATAACAGCAGCCTTGAGAGGATTGTGAAACAAAGCCCATTTACAAATTTGGGGGAGATTCACATGTAGTGGACTGCAGCTGGAGTCAGTGCTTCAAGAGCCACCACACAGACATATCCAGGACATGGGCTACAAGTGTCACATTCCTTGTGTCAAGCCACTCTTGAATCAGAGACAATGCCGTCAGACACGTCATACCTGGGCCGGACGGTTGCTGATTGGGCCAAAGTCCTCTTTTCGGATGAAATAAATTTTGCATTTCATTTGGAAAGATCTGGAGGAATAGAGGATGGACACAGAATCCAAGTTGTAAAGTTCGCAGTCAGTGGTTGTTTGGGGAGCTGTGTTATCTTCTGGTGTTGGTACACTGTGTTTTATCAGGTCCAAGGTCAGCAATTTTTTTAAAGCACTTCATGCTTCCCCCTGCTGACCAGCTTTATGAAGATACTGATTTAATTTTCCAGAAGGACTTGCACACACTGCCAAAAGTACTAATACCTGGTTTAAGTACCCTGTGTTTGATGGACCGGCAAACTCATCCAACCTAAACCCATAGCGAATCTATGGGGTATTGTGAAAAGAAAGATGAGATGCACCTATATATAGATTAAAGAAGAAACATTAATTCATCCATTCACCTTCTATACTGCATATCCTACACAGCAGCCTATCCCAGAAACCTTCACCTTTGGACTGTGGGAGGAAACCGGAGTACCCGGAGAAAACCCCATCAAGCATGAGGAGAACATGCAAACAGACCTTGTGTCTCTTCCATTCTCTGAACTGGTTCACCTCCTCCCTGTGAGCTGAATCACCGTAGTTGATGAAAAGACTCACAACTGTAGTGAAATCTGCCAAATCGATGTGAATATGAAATGCTGCACAGTCATGAGTCAGCAGGTTAAACAGAGGTGGACTGAGCACACGGCCCTGGGGAGCACCGGGGAGCCGTGTTGCTGATACTATCATATAAGAATCAAAATGAAATGCTGCTTAACAGACCATGTTGTAAGAGTAATACTCACTCACTTATCGTCTATACCACTTTATCCTGTATTCAGGGCACGAGGCGGGGTACACCCTGGACAGGATGCCAATCCATCGCAGGGCACACACACCTACAGACTCACTCACTCATTCACACATTATGGGCAATTTGGGGATGCCAGTTAGCCTAATCTGCGTGTCTTTGGACTGTGGGAGGAAACAGTGACGAGAATTGAACCTTTAAAACTGTAAATTTGGTTGAATTTGCCTTAATTATCCCAGACATGAAAATATCACAAAGTGGTAGAATTAACATTACCAGTCAAAAGTTTGACCAAACCTTCTAACCCCATGGTCGTTCCTGATTTTTATTTATTTCTACACTATAAAACTATCTTGAAGGAGTTAGTAAATAATCTTTTGAACAGTTGATATGCTTTGTAAAGCCTTCATAATCTGAGGTGCTGTTTAATTGATTTCTGAGGCTGGTAACTCTAAATGAACTTCTACTCTGCAAGTTTTGGTCTTATTTTCCTGGGAAATTCTTCATGAGACAGTTTCATCATGGTGCTTGATGGGTTTTGCAAATGCACTCGACACAATACTGTTCTTGCAAGAATTGTTCCAGAACAGCCGACCTTCATGTCTTTCAACAATAACTGACTGTTGCTGTTACTTAATTACCTAATGATATTTGTGTTATTCCATAGTTTTGAACTCTCCAGTATTGTTGTAAAATGTAGAACATAAATCCCAGGACTTGTGCTGTTGATTCATTTACCTGGCTCAAGAGCAGGAAGGACAAGTGACAAACTAAAAGGAAAAATATAATAATGCACCTTAAACTCAATTCTACACTCAAACATCCTCTTTGCTTCTACATTATACATGCGAGTCACGATACAAAATTATGACATAAAGGTGATGAATCGATTTGTATTGTTTTACGATTTTATAAATATCCTAAAGAGATGTTACAATTCTAAAACAAACTTGGCAACTTCTGTCCTGCTACCGCTTGGGGCGCTGTGCTAGCCAAACTAATGTGGGAATAGTTTAGAGCCCCACCTGCAGGATAATAGAGAAACTGCGACATACCACAACAAAATGCAAAGGTATAATTGTTTTATATTAATAAATCACAAATTCTCACATAAATCATGATGTAACTTAATTGATTCCTCCCCCCCCCCCAAATTACACCATATTATACAAGTTCCACAACAGATCAAATTACTAATCATTTATTTAATTCTTTTATACCGTGTCTGCTCCAAGTTTAATCATATACGGATTAAGGAGACACTGAAATACCAGTCCAGTGGTGAGTTAATTTCATAAAGTTATTAAACTAGAACATTTCTACAGATGTGGCGTGTGTGAGATTCCGCGGTCAGACCAGCACCAGGTCAACAGGACACAAAGTGAAATGAAAACACAAGGAGGAGGTGGTGGGGTGGTGGAACATTTTTATTGACTACTGTACATCCTTTCACTTGTCCTCAGGCTTGTTGAAGCAGTAGGTGAGACAGCACTTGCCACAGTAGTGCCTGTCGAAGTGGCTGGCCATGAACACGCCGGCGCCGCACTCGTCAGCTGGGCACTCGCGACGGAGACGGTGGATCTTACCGTTCTCATCGACCTAACACATGGTGGAGAAAAACATTAATTAAAAAAAAAATAAACAATTCATAATCAGCCTGGACGCTGAGAGGGGTAAAAAACCCTAACTAAAATCAGCCGGGTTCAGGTCACTCACCTTGTAGTACTTGAGCACAGCGAGCTTGACCTTCTTTCTCTTGTGCTTGTTCTTCTTGGGGGTGGTGTAAGACTTCTTCTTCCTCTTCTTAGCACCACCGCGCAGCCTCAGCACCAGGTGAAGTGTCGACTCCTGGAATATACACAGAAGGGTGAGGGATGGTCATTTCTCCATGCAATATTTTGTAAACTACATTTACTAAAACTTTTTCTAAATATTATCAAATGATTTTTTAAGCACCCACAGTATACTGACAAATAAATATGTAATACTTGATGGTCTATCTTTAAAACTCTTGCAAGACATTACATAAACCCCCTAGACATCAACAGTCTAGCAATAGTTTCCCCAGAGGCATGAGCATTTCATTATCAAAATTAATTCTTAGGAGAGTTTACTTTTAAAATCTGAGTAGATGGAACAGACCAGAGAAAGAAATATAGCTTGGAGCTTCTAACATTAGTTGATTGACAGGCTTTTCCCCAACAGTGGTAGGGGTGTGTGACAGTTCTCTTGTTTTTAAGCAAAATGAGCAAATATTTTAAAAAATGATATTTTTTACTCATAAAAAGCAAATCAGGGAAACAGCCCCGATTTGACTCAAACACCCGTCATCCCCGAACTAAGCGTCACTTTTTTTTTTTATTTAAACCAAAATAAATGTTTAAGAATGCATAATATTTGAACAGGAAATTATAATTAAAATGTGCATTTTGGTTAAAAAATATACAATTATTAATTCCAATATTAAAAACATAATCCCGAGATGAATGTTCGAGTCAAATGAGGACCAAGTGCCTTTTTTTTTCTCCCAGCAGAAATTCTTAAAATACATTGTGCTCAAGATCATGACACTTGGTCCTGGTTTGACTTGAACATAGACATGCAAGGGGCATTCAAGTCAAACAGGGTCTAAGTGTTCCCTTATTATTTGAGAAGAAAATTTTATCAAGGGAACACTTAACATACACATTCAAGTGTCACATTCTTAAGCAAAACACATAAGAAATCAAACTTTTACTTCTCAAAAAAATTTAAGTAGCACTGGTCAGACTTGCTTAAGAGTTCCGTGACCAAGTTGTGATTTCTTAAAATGTGCATTTAGCATAAGAGTTTGATTTGAATGTCCCATGCATGTCTATATGATTAAATCAAACCAGGTCTTAAATGTCCCCTTAATTTCTTAGTACATTATACTTTTTTTCTTCTTCAAATTAAACCAGAACACTTCCGCTTGTCAAAATACTCAACGTCCACTTTACATAATATTTCCCCCTACATCAATCTTCTCCCTGCTTCCAACACACCTGATTTAACTAACCAGCAAATCACCACCCCTTCCTCAGATCCAAGTGGGCGTGTTAAGAGCAAGGAATAAAAATAAAAAAAAAACTTTAAAAAAAAAACTCAAACAAGGACAGTCTGGTGGTGGTAGTGATGCTCACCTTCTGGATGTTGTAGTCAGACAGGGTGCGTCCATCTTCCAGCTGCTTCCCAGCGAAGATCAATCTCTGCTGGTCGGGAGGGATGCCTGGATATCAACAGGGAGCATACAAGCCGTCAGACAGGTGCGGTGTACAATACAGGGTAAAACACAGAAAAGGAAAGTGAGAACCTCTATATGCAGAACTGAGACTCTTTATACATAGCTAATAAATATAAACGAAGTCTTAAACCAGGAAAAAGTTTGGCAAAAAAAAAGGTACATGAAGATTATAGACAATGAAGTTGGGAGAAAATGTCATGTCCTCTTGTGAACACCCAGCAATTCTAATCATGGACAGTATCAGGAATGTTACCTTCTTTGTCTTGGATTTTGGCCTTGACATTCTCGATAGTATCTGAAGGCTCAACCTGTAATCAGACAAATATCACATTACTGATGGATTTTTACACAGCGTGTCCAATAGGTCACTGTATAAACAGATCACGTGCTTCACCTTCAGCTTTCTAGATCAAACATCTAAACAAAATACACACAGATATCATTTATACTACTAAAAAGATATCACAGAAATGAGGCTAATAATAAACTCATCCTTTAGCTAACAAGACTTCCTAAGGCATGCTAAGCACCGCTGTGTGCACGTGCGACACCAACTAGCCACTTTAACTAAAAGTATAAGCCTAGTTTTAACCTAGATCACGCCTGACACACATATTGAAGGTTAAAAGTGAAGTAAATTTGGATTTATAATGTTTTACAGTCGGGAACAGAAATGAAAACGCGGCGCCTCAGCCCACCTCAAGGGTTATAGTCTTCCCCGTAAGGGTTTTCACGAAAATCTGCATGTTGCCGTTTAATCCACCTGCACACAAAACACACAAAAACCTTTCCTCAGTATCAGGAACCACTCGCTTTATGACTTTGTGTGGATTTTTTACGTATTTTTACTAAATAAAGCCGGAGCTCAACTCACCACAAGCCTCTCGCTAATGGCGGATCCTGAGAAGAGGGCTTTCGGTGCGCGCCACGGGGTTTTCTCGAGCCGCTTTGCAGGGGCTAGGAGTCCTTCACGATGCCTGCTTAAAAAAATAAATAAACTTTAAACTTTAAAATAAATATCTTGTAATGTCCAGATTTTGGTGGATCTATTGAGAGAGATATTTAAATATATATTATACATGTTTTATTTGTATATCTAAAGATGACGCTGCAGATTAAGAAGTGACTCGAGCACGTAGTGAATCGATTCTTTGAATCTCATGATTTAGTCATTAGAGAGCCTCAGAGTCGACTCCACACAATAGCGCTCTAATTTTACTAGTTAAGCAAAGTACTGTTTAAAAATAATATTTATATTAAATACATACTATTATAATTTAATATTAAGTATAGTACAATGAATAATTGACTTGCAGCTAAACGCTGCTGATGAGGGAGTGACTCGAGCACTTAGCGGAATCGATTCTCTGATTCCATGCACTAGTAAACGGGAAAGTGGATTGATTCAGAGAGTCGATTGCGCAAAATATCAGTACCTCAAAGCACTCAGGCATTGTTTTATTATAGAAAAATGACTAATAAGAAAATGTATATATTAATAATAATATTAAGTATAATTAATAATTGTTTTGTAGGTAAACAATAAAAAGGTAAAAACAAATAAATAGGATTAGTTCTGACGTTGTACAGTGAATGAATCAATTAATCAATTAATATTTTTCTAATTTTATTATATTTTTAGGGTACATAAAACAATTAGGAGGCTAGTCGATGTAGCTGAGGATAAATCTTGAAAAAAAAAGGAACTTTTATAAATAGTCGTGCATACACAGTGAGGGCAAAACCTAATTAAATTGCTAGTCTTCATTGTTGTATCTGGTGTAAAGTTAATGAAATTTTCCCTGTTCATCTTTCCTGGTCTGTATCAGTCATGGGAATCTGAGAGAGTATTAATAATAATAATAATAATAATAATAATAATAATAATAATAATAATAATAATAAAAAGTAAAATGGAATATTGTGTGGAGTCGACTCTTTGAACCGAATCCATTGATTCCTGTTAAAACTTTTGAATCAGTGTAGGTGTTGACTCCCAAATCCTTGGTATCAGATAACACATGGGCTATTATTAAAAGAAGTGACAGTAAACTACATTACCCAAGAACCCACTGGTTTCCATAGCAACAGGGCATTCCTTTAGAAGAGTTGCTAACTTCAAACAGAGCTCATAGACTTTGATTTTTACAAAATATATAACTTCAACGAGAGACGACTCCATGGCAGAGTGTAAAGGAGGGGCCGAGCCTGTGCTGGTGTCTGCCAGTGACAGGAGTTTTATGAAATCACTGAAAGAGTTTATAGAGAGTGAAAAGCAGCAGGTGTGCTGTCCTGATGAAGGACCTGATGAACAGAGATGTACCATTTACAGCACAGCTTTCGATAAGGTACATCAATTATATTTATTATAAATGTATTATATTGCATGTATAAATATGCAGGACTCCAGCATTCACTGCTCTTAATGACAGAATTCCCTATAGATATCATTTAAAATGTGTCACTTTTTTTTTTATCACACATAAGGGAATTATTAATCACACATAAACTGTTTAATATGCATGCAAAAAGCAAAATATTGTTTTTGATTTATGGCATTAGTCTGTTTATTTATTATTTAAATAAATAATTCAGACCTTATTCAGGTCTGAATAAGATCTAATAATAATAAAAAAACAATAATAGCATAAAGATTTGCATGTTTATATTTAAGGCATATTTATACACATGGGTGACACATAGGCATAGTGCTTAGCCTCGTGTCCTCACACCTCCAGAATCACAGGTTCGATTGCCGCATCAGGGTGTGTGTGCGTGGAGTTTGATGAGCAGTAAAGAGAAAGAGTGAGTGAATGAAAGAACAAATGATGCATAACATATATTTCCTATGTTTTATAATATAAAAGTGTTCATGTACTGTATAAGCAAAGAAACAATGATGGAATACATATACTTATATGTCTATAGTATACCATATATTTGACACAAACACACACACATATACAGTACATACAAGAAGAAAATTATATACATTTAATTTTTTGCATAATATGCAGACGACCATAAATTCTGAAAAAACAAGAATGAACATAAATCATTAAATCGTTATTAGGATTTCTCTTTTTTATTAATTTCTATCATTTCCTAGTTATATATTTATTAATAATAATTTGCTGTTACTAAAGTCTTTTTTTCTTTTTCTTTTTTGTGAATCACTGTTTTCAACATATGGTTTTCCAGTATATAAAAAAACTAGATTGACAAACAAATGACTTTAGATGGGTTTTCACAAACAGGGCCACATATTATTATGTAATAATATATATATATTAATGCGCTATTGAAATCTCATTTTCTAATACTTAGGAGAAAAAAAATATTTTTTTTACATCATCAATTCAAAATGCAAAATTTCTGTGTGCGTCCGTGCAACTTTTAACTGGCCTTAAAATAACTTTTCTCGCTCTTAATTTTACAGGATATAAGGTTTCCGCGGTAAGCTGTGAAATATACTAAAGTAAATTATTTGACCATCTCGACGTCCACTTGTTAGATAATCGACTACGCTACGGCTTACAAACGGATTCTCACCGCCATCAAGAAGGAATATGATGACTTAATAGCCTCGGTGAAGAACGATCAGCATCAGGCTCAGGTGGCTCAAGGAAAACTGAAGGCCAGGCTGGTTCAACCCACCTCCTTGATGTACTACCAGAGAAGAGCTGCTCAGCTGCAGCAGAGGTAGAATACTTTCGTTTTATTATAGGGAAACACAAGGTGTGTGTGTGTGTGTGTGTGTGTGTGTGTGTGTGTCAGGACTGAGGTCAAACAAGTAAATCACAGGTTCGGATATGTAGCTTTCAAAACAAGAGAAGGTCAGAATTTGTTCAGGAGTAGGCGGGATCGGTCAAAATTCCTTCAAGAGTAGGTGGGATGCATCATAATTGCGTCACAGGCACAAAGAATTGGTCAGAGGACCAGGTGGGATTGGTTAGATTTGCTTCGGGAGCAGACAGGAGTAGTTCAAATTCCTCTGAGAGTAGGTAATCACAATTCCTTTAAGGGTGCCTTGGATCGGTCGGAATCGTACCACAGAAACAGACCAGACGGGTCAGAATTGTTTTGTTGGTTTAAATTGTAGGTAAGAAGTTCTTAAGGACTGAGTGGGTCTGGTCAGGGATTTTCAGGGATTGTTCAGAATTCATTTGGAAAAAAGGTTCTTTCAGGGACATACTTGATTGGTCAGAACTCACTTGTGATTTTGTGAGATTGGTTAGAATTCCTTTGGCGGTAGGATTTTAAAAAATACACACGCACAAATATCTTTAACAAACCTTGATTTCTGTTTGATCAGGACTGCAACCATTCAGCGAAACACTGCCGGTTTACAAAGCAAGATAAAACGGGTTCAAGAGTACAAAAATGAGCAAGAAGATTCCCAAAAAGAGGCATCGTTGGAGGTGCCGGTTCCTCCTGGTCAGATCCCAGGTGCTTCACCTCTTCTACATGCGTGTCATTTTAAAGCTGTCGACCGTGACAGTGGCGTGATCCAGTATTACACTTTTCTTTATCTGCAGGTCTTACACTGAGTGAGTCGTTAAACCCTGAATCTCTGGATAAACACCTGGAACGTTTGGAGCAGAAGAGAAACGAACTTCTGGATAAGATGAGGAGGCAGTATGTTCCAGTGAAGGTCAAAACTGAGCTGGATTTTAAAATGAAGGTCACGTTGAACCAGAGAGATGAACTTTCTGTAGAGAACGAGAAACTGATACTCCGGTGAGAACACTTTCAGGCTGGCGTTCTGGGAGGGGATTCAAAACATTCGTAATGTTGAGAATATATTATTGTACATTTTTTTTTTTTTTTTTTTTTTTTTTTTTTTTGCTAGCTGTAAACAGTTGACTTACCTGAAGGATGCTCTTAATTGTTGGGAAAAATCAGGATGCAGCACTCCTCTACTCGAGCTCCTCCCCTCTGAACTGCAGCACGTGTCAGAAATTAAAGGTGCCTCATGAACCTCGTTTCTCTCAGACAAACTGATCTGTATCCGTATCTGCATCTGTTCTGCTCAAATTGTGTCGTTTTATTCTAGTATGTGAAGACGACCGCACTGGCTTTTGCCCTGAGTATTCAGACCAGGATGATCCTGGCAAAATCAGAGAATCCAAACGTCTGGCGGGTTACATTGAGAGGTTGTTAATCATAAAATGTAATTTATCATTAGTTGATACAAAGCTGAAATATGTAGTGACCACGCTGTGATAAAGTCCCGCTGTATCCTCCATCTCCACAGGTTCCTAAAGCTGTTTGAAGCGGGAGACTACGAGACCGCCGCGCACCACGCTGCCATGTCCCCTCACGGAGTGCTGAGGAACATCAACGTCATGGAGAAATTCAAAAGTATGCTACAATGTGGAAATGTAGTACAGTGTTCTATTAAAGTGATTTCTTGATTCGACAGGTCTGGCAGTAATCCAGCCTAGGTGTAGAAAGTGTAATTTAACGCAAATTTCCAAAAAAAAAAAAAAAAAAATCACAGTTTATTCATGATTTAGCAAGGGGGCGATTACTTTTTCACATACGACCAGGTAGGTTTGGAAATCATCATTTAAAAGCTGCATTTTGTATTTACTCAGGTTACCCTTAAATAATATTAAAATCACATTGAAGTATGAAAAATATGCCAAAAAAGAAAAAAAACACCACGGGGGCAAATACTTTTTCACAGCATTGTGTATTAATTATCATCGTTTTCTTTCTTAAGCCATCACAGAGTACGAAGGGGCGGTTCATCCTCTGCTGCTCTTCTTCCGCCTCTTGATGATGTCGGCGCCACCCGAGGTTCCTCTCCCGGAAACGCTGTCCTTAGAGGGCGTCGGCTTTGCCTTACGACATGGCTGCGTCGGACTGGTGACGTTCGGGGTGTCTCAGCGCAAGTGAGGAGACTTTCATCTCTTTACTGTAGCTTTAGGAGACATTGACGATCGAGACGTTTGTCCTCGTGCCTCGTCCACAGGCTGACGTGCAGTGAGGAACTGGGTGATCTGATCGCTAGCTGTGAACACGACGACCTACGCGTAGCCGACACGTGCTCGGCCCTGGCGCAGATCGTTTACTCGGAGTGCGGCGTGATCAGGAAAGCCGCGCTGACCATGTGCAAACGAGGCCTGACCGCGGCGGCTTTGGAATTCATTTACAACAGCAAAGGATTCACAATCGGTGAGAAACTCTCGTATCGCTTGTGATATATATGGGGCGTTCAAGTCAAAGCGGGACTTTTCAATAGTGCAGGATAACATCAAGGCAGAAAGTTTTCTCACAGTACACCAGAGCTATGATCTGAAACGCCGGCCTCCCGGGAACTCCTTTACATGTGGAAATGGCTTGGAGCGAGATCAGGACTGTAAAAGGGGAAGTCCCGGTTTGACTTGAACGCCCCTCACAGTAACAATCACTAACACTAGAGACTCCTTCCTTCCTTCCTTCCTTTCCTCTCCCTCCCAGATGACTGTGTGTTCGTGTTGAGAGGACGTCCCAGCGTGGATCTGCTGCAGGATTTCACTCAGCCTCGTGACAGCACGCCGGCGCTCGTGTCCATAGGATTCATCTCTCATCATCTTCTCCACTCGGACTTGGAGGATCTGGCTTTCGAATTGCTGGAGAGGATTCAGGCAAGAGGACGAGGTAAGGACACTCTCACTTTCTCTCTCTCTCACACACACACACACACACACACACACACACACACACACACATACAGAGATAATCAGCACACGTGCTGATTATCAGCATCGAGTCATATGCGACATCTGGATGGCAGATTTAACACGTCGCTCTCAGAATTATTGACACCCTCGTTACAGAAAATGGCTTTGATGTTCGGCTGAACGCTGCGGGATGATGGGAAAAAAAAGTTATAATAACTATTAGTATCCTAAAGTCCCAGTCTGTTTTCAAGCTGATATACTTGTACGGTAGATATCCAATGTGAGTAGCAAGTCTCGCTTTCTTTAATATTTAAAAAAGAGCCCTTGTGTAAATGACATTTTTGTGCATGGAAAACATTTTTTATTATTATTTTAAGCATGTATGTGTTGTTTAATTATAAGTAGTATTAATAGTAGTATTTCGAGAGCATTCGAGTCAAACCGGGACTAGAAATTTCAGGTGCATGAAGGCCAGAACGTAAAACATGCGATTGACATTTATGTTGCTGTTTCTTTTTTTGAAACAATGTTTTATTTCCAATATAAATTTAGATTTTTCTATGGACAAAATGAATTGCTCTTTCACTTTTGTTTTATTTTTTAATATTACTTTGTAAATTTTTTTGACCAAAAAAAAATTTTTTAATTATAAAATTCTTTTTTTTTTCTTTTTTTTTAGGTTAGTTTTAAATTTTTTGCTTCATGATTAATAATAATTTGTAATTTTTATTATGACATTTTTATGTTTTTTTTTTAAGTTGCTCTTTAATTTTGGTTTTATATTAAATACTAATTTGTAATTTTAAGGAGAAATTTTGAACTTTTTTAAAGCACAGTACAGTGATGAGGCCGTAGGTGGCTCAGAGGTGACTGCAGGGAGTTCCTGGGAGGCCGGCGTCTCAGACGTGACCCAGACCCCCGTCAGATCATGGCTCCGGCGTACTGAGAAAAAGTTCTACCTTGATGGTGTTCAAGCACTAGTGAAACACTGGGATGAGTGCATTAGTGTAGCAGGGGATATATAGAGAGTTTGGCTTGGCGTAGTCATGCTGTAGCTTTCCATGAAGATCAGGTCTGAAGGGGAAATGGATTGCAGTCATAAATGTAGTTTCAAGGTTCGGTAGACTAGAGTGAAAACTTGAACTCGTGACTGTGTAAACTGTTGAACGCAACGTTATCTAATGATTATACAATCACTCCAGGGTGTATACAGTAGGTGCCATAACTTTTGACATCAGTTTGCTCTGGTTTATACATTAGTCACTTCACAACACATTCATGTTCAGGTCATTCATTCTTCAGATGCGCTCCAGAAATCCATCCTGGAGGATGAGACGTGCAGCATAGAGAGCTGGAGCGACATCGCCGCCCGCTGTGAACAGACCGACCGGCTGGACCTGGCGCAGGACATCGCGTCCGTGCTGCTGCTCCTGGACGGCGCCGTGTGTCTCTCCCCGGGCCTCGACGGCGCCGAGCTCATGGAGCACGTCTTCATGTAGCCTGGTCGACCACCAGGAGGAGCCTGTGAGTCAAACCCCTCCACACACAACCTTGTGTTTATGATCAGGGACTTGATCTTTATTTCCTGTTCGATGCATCAGCACTTTGTAGGACGCGGTCTGCACACGGAGAACCGGCGGTGAAGTAAAGCTGTACTGCAGATGGAGCACAAACAAAAACAACACGCATGACTGCGTAGCTTCAGCAGCAGCGCTTCGAAGGTTAGATAAGCGTTTCCCATCGCTGGCAGGTCACTGTCATTGTTTTTTCATTATTATCTTTTTATTCTGCAGAGGAGAGAGAAGGCCAGCTTTGTGATCTCCCCCGCAGCACACTGAGCTCTTTGTCACATCGCTCAGACACTATGGTAACAAGGCACATGAAAGCAAGCGACGCCTCCTCGGTCTACAAACACCCACATTCAGTGATCATCCTCTCCCAGAATACACACACACACACACACACACACACAGGATCAGACTTGTTTCTGGAAACATCCTAAGATGATGATGATGATGATAATCATAGTGTGTGTGTGTGTGTGTGTGTGTGTGTGTGTTATGGAGTTGTGCCTTGTTTATATGCATATATTTTAGTGTCAGTTAAAAAATCTACTCGTATACTTTCCAAAAATAAATAAATAGATTAATTAACAATAATAATAATTATTATTATAATACATATGTGAATGGTAAATTTTTTTCACACGTTTTTTTTTTCCAAACACAAATTTTAATGCCTTTTTTTTTTTTTTTTAAGCAGCTCTTTAATTTAATTTTTTTTCTTTTTCGGATATTAATTTGTAATTTTTATGGACAACATTTAATGTTTAATGTTGGTCTTAAATTTTTGTTTTACTTTTTTTAATAAAAATTTTTAATTTTCTGGACAAATTTGTAACGTTTCTTATTTTAAGTTACTATTTAATAAAAAAAACTTTTATGGACAAATTTTATAATTATTTTTAAGTAGCTCTTTAATTTTTGTTTTATTTTAAATTTCTTTGGACAAATTTTAACGTTTTTAAGTTGCTTTTTAATTCTTTCTTTATATTAATCTATAATTTTTATGGACAAATGTTAGTTTATTTTATCTTTTTTAAGTTGTTTTTACATTTTTTATTATTTTTTATTTTTAATATTAATTTGTGTGAATTTTTTTATGTTTTCTTTTATTTATTTAAGTTGCTCATTAATACTTGTTTAATTTTTAATATTAATTTGTAATTATTTTGGACAAATTTAATGTTATTTTAATTGTGTTATTTTTTTCTGTTTGTTTCATATTTTATCAAAACTCATAATTACAATAGAATTTTTTTTCTTAATCTGGTTTCTTTTTGTGTTTTATTTTAAAGTAAGTAAACATCTACAGTTAGGAAGTCTGACACATTTCACGGTCAGCTTGTCACCTGGATCGTTAACAGTTTTAATTTCAGGAAATGTGCAGGCGAATTCCCTTAATGAAGGAGCGAATGAAAAACCTTCATTTTAATGTTATTTTAATTTGGGTTTTTTTTTTTTTGCAACTCATTGAATGGAATTTCCAATTTCAGGTTAAATTTGAGCGAAAAAAAAATATTAATTATGGAGAAAATCAATAAACTGTTTTTGTGTCAGAGAAATTAATGAACATATTTTTGAGCACAAGAATACACTAAACTTTTATTCATTTTATTTTTATTTCATTTTTTTAGCAAAAACAAAGTGAATGAATATACAAATTATACAATATAGAAATTAATAACATTTATATTCATTCACAAAATGCATTTTATAGATATTTTTAATGACTATTGATGAACTACAATAAACCTTTTAAGGGAAAGCAGTTCTGACAAGATGCTGGGTCATTGGTATTTTCTGTGTGATTTTCTCTGTGTGTGTGTGTGTGCGGGTGGGGTGCGCAGTCAGAGAAGTGCAGCGTCACTCGCCCCTTTACATCGCTCGCCTCAGCTCAGCTGGCTTCTTTGTCTCCCTGCAGCGTAACTCTCACATCCGCATTCAGCACAGTCCCAGCGCTCAGCTCAGCTCGTCTACACACTCCGGCTCGTCCTGGGTCCTTAAAGCCTTAGAGGAATAGAATGTGCAGGATTTTATATATGTGTCAAGCATATTTGATAAAACAGAACCCGAGTGTAATGTGTTCATTACACTGATATTTTTTTTAGTATTTGTGAAATTGTGATATATTTTAGCATGTTTTGTTGCTGTTAATATTTTTGGTATGCACCAATAAAAAGAAAATGGTTACTTAAGTCTGAGAGTGAGCGAGAGGTTCTTGGTGGGTTATTGATTATTTTAAGTTTCTATTCCATAGAGAGCAAAAAAAAAAAATATATATATATATATATATATATATACATTTAAGGGTCCTCATAAATCCACAATGCTGGTGATAAACGCCGTGCAAGCAGAACTCCATCATCCACTCAGGGTTTCTCAGCAATTCTTTTTACCACAACTTGAGGATCTTGAGACCTGAGAGTCTTTAGACGGATCGAAATGCCGCACACGACGTGATACTGACCGTATTCTCATATCAGCCATGTTGCTTTTTTTTGTCCTTGAATTCTTCCAGTAAGTTCTGATTTGAGAAGGCGGACCCTTTAGTATTTAAAATCTGTCTAAATGCACCTTTTGTACAATCGCATTTTCAGCTAGGCTGTTGGTCGCGGCGTGGGTGAGAGTAGGTCTGTACGGTCCGCAGTACTGAGGAGAGAGCGGCTGCCTGACAAGACCCACATTCACACCCAGTCACAGAAGCACTTTCAGCAACAACACACATCTGATAACGTGATGTCGTCTTAAACATCACGCCGTCTTTACAGTAAGCGCTTTTAAGTCCTTCTGAATCGCCTCAGTGTTGTTTTATTTACACCTAGCGCTAGCTACAAAGCTAACTAGCTTCTAACACAAGGCTGAATCCCAAATCCCTCTCTAACCCCTGATCAAGGGCACTACTTGGTGTGTGGAACAAGCGATTATACACCCTACATAGCGCACTAGCTTTCCATTTAGCGCTAATTGCGATTCAACCGCGGAACCAGGAAGCTACTGGAGCTGATGTTCCAAAGTGGAATAAGTGTAACATAACAGTTCACCACCTCCATGGTTTATTCTCCTCACCTTTTGGATACACAGTACTGGAAAGTGTTGCTCTGAAAGTGGCGGTTAGTTAGTTCCGCCAGGCCAATTAACGGAAACAAATCATGATCTGTTGAGAATAAACGGTGTTTGTGGAACGACTGTATAAAGGCAATATCACACTCAAGGTCGTGCGGTTGTACTGAATATCAGCATGGCTGTGATGCGGTCATAACCAAAAGTCCTGAAAATATGACCGCTGTGCTAATAAAGCACAACAGCATGACCTTGAGTGTCATATTGATTTTATACAACAGTTCCAAGATATTGCTTATTTTGGATATTAATTTGTATTTTTTATGAACAACATTTAATGTTTTTTGAAGTTGGTCTTAAATTTTTACTTTTTACTTCAAAAGTTTTACTTTTGAATATTAATTAAAATTTTTCTTGACCAATTTTACGTTTTTTTTTTCTTTTTTTTTAAGTCGCTATTTCATTTTTGTTACTTTTTAATATTAATTTGTATTTTTTATTGACAAATTTTATAATTATTTTAAGTAGCTCTTTATTTTTTGTTTTATTTGCAAAGCTAATTTGCAATTTTTTTGGACAATTTTTTTTGTCTTTAATGTTTTCTTTTTTATATACATTTTTAATTTCTTGGACAAATTGGAACAAGTAGCTTTTTAATATTTTTTTAATATAAATCTATAATTTTCTGGACAAATTTTTGTTTATTTGGTCTTTTTTAAGTTTCTCTTAAATTGTTTGTTTTATTTAAAATATTAATTTGAATTTTTAATGTAAATTTTTGAATGTTTTTTTAAATTAATTTTTTCAGTTTATGTTTCAGATTTGATCAAGAAATCATATTTACAATATTATAATTTTTTTTTTTTTTTTTTGCACCTTATGTCGATGTTGCTTTAATCATTAAATTTCAATTTAGCGTTCTATAACTTCGGCATTTGACTGACACACTTATCCAGAGTAACTTGTTTTTTTTCTCTCCCCTCATTATTCATCTGAGCAGTTCTGAGCCCAAGGGCACAAAAGTGGCATCTTAGTATTGCTGGGGTTTGAATCCAGGACCTTCCAAACCACACTCGGACACCTTAACCACTGAGCTCCACCCCCGCCCCATACTCATCTTACTTTGCACAAATATCTGGCTACCTACTGTAGCTACACAACTAATCAACATAGGTAAAAGTCTGTTTTTAGGTAAGTGAACTTATGCACTGCTGGAGTGTCATCCTGACCGGTTCTTGACCTTTCACCAGCAGCACACGGAAGTCAAAGCAATGCACAATGACCGGTTTAACCGGAGGACGAAGAGACGGTGAGCTCTCACAGGAAACGACACCGCACATGCGGACTGAGGTCTGTCCGGTCAGGGATCAGAGAGGGATCGACCACATGCTGCATTAACAACGTTATTCATATGTTGCATACCCTGTATTACCTTCATAAATTATGCAAAAGTACTTGTGGGAGTTTAAACACAAAGTGGAAAAGAAGTAAAGTGGCAGAGTAACAAAGTAATAAAGTACTGCAAAAGTAAGGACAAGCAGATAATCTACCAACCACTGCAGTCCAACTAGGGCCCGCCAAGGCCAGTGGTACCCATTTTTCTGACCGTGGTGCGACCTCCAGTCAACATTCACACGCACTGTGGGAGGAAACCGGAGGACCTGGATGAAACCCCGAATCGAACCCACACCCTGGAGGTGCATGGCGACGGCGCTAACCATTAAGCCGCCAGGCTGATAATTCGATTAAAATAATTAGACATAACCATGATGCGGTATAACAGCTGAAGTTTCCTTTCAGCTTCTTCATTCTTGCAGACGTACTGATTTGCTCATCCTGCTTTCAAGCTGTTCGGCAATGCAATGCAGCATCGCTCTCTCATACACCTACTCATTCATTTATTTATTTATTTTTTTAGTCTGAGATCACTCTTTCCCCTCCAGCATTGACACACATTCACTCCTTAATTAATTTCCGCTCCTCACCCACATTATACAAGGAGCACTTCACCCCTCCTTTCGATCTGAGAAGGAAGCAGCAGCAGCAGCAGCAGCAGCACTCGGGATCACACTCGAGTCACTTTAGCTGCCTCATCATGATGGCAGTGCAGCAATACTGCAGCACTGGGAACGCCAGCGCGAGAGGCAATACGATACCTGCTGCAAGAGAATCTCAAAGCCAGGCTTTTCCTCGCCGAGGCGTACACGTATTACTTTCAGAATAATATGCTCTATGATGATTAATAAACTGCAGATTTACTCCAGCATTTTTTCTCTCCTCTGTATCATTGGCGTGGACAAGAATTCTGGCAGATTTCCCTGTGTTCATGGAGACAAAAACAGACTTGTAACTCGACCCCAGTTATAGTGTAAGGGCAGTTGCTGGGTTTTGTGATTATATAACTACACGCCTAACAATAAAGGTGAGACAGACATCTAGAGAGACACAGTCTCACTGGATACGATGTGTTCTTATGGACTATCCATAAAAAGTAGAACTGGAAAAGTTATAGCAAGAAAACGCGTCACACGTGCTGTTATAGGAAAATAATCAACTGACCTGGAGATTTTATTGATTATTTTTCAATTACTGTTCATTTTCCTTCGCCAGAGCTTATCCAAGCCGATTTGATTTCTCCCCTAATGTGACCTCACTTAAGAAGATCCGCCTCCCCCAGCTTGTTGCTCAGCTCAGCTCTGCTCTTCTCTAAAGGGGCGTGGACTGAAAAAACATTTCACTCAGGGCTCAATTTCAGGGGTGATGTCGGGGGGGTTGAACAAAATGACTAAAACCATCCCCTCTGAAAAGGGCAACTGCTATCGCCCCCTTACCCTCCCATTTAGATTAATAATGCTGTGTATTATGTAAAATCTGTCATGAAAATGAAATATTAAAACCTTCTACCTGTGTTCATCTACGAACTATAAATAACGGCGATTAGCCAATCAGAATTCAATATCGTAACGTATATTAATATGTAAAATGACCGACGGCTTTAATGATTATAAAAGACGAGTTCTTGACCAAATCTGTGTAATTTCATTCTCAATATAAAGAAGATGGTTTTGTGTTTTCATTAGACTTTATGCTTGGGTACAAAAGGGTCAAAAATTGATTTTTAAATGCCGTAGTAATAATTTCATGATTTGCATGCATGTTAGTTTTGACAATTGCATGTTAATAAAAATCGGACATATTTCGCAATCGTTTTTTGTATAGTTAGCTATAGGTATCTCCCACCTGGTAGCCCCCTAGTGACGGCGAGGAATTAGACACGACTAAATCCAGAAAAGAATAAAAAATGAATAAATAAAAATAAAATAAAATACTTGACCACACCATCCCCCTTGAATTTTTTTGTTTTTACAATTCGACCACTGATTTCACTTCACTTAATGTTTCCTGATTAGTGTGTGTGTGTGTGTGTGTGTGTGTGGAGCGAGAGCAACAGAGAGCGTAGTCATACAAAACTACAGCACTATTACATTCAATTATTTCATTACTAATGTTTGTGTAGATTTTTATTGTGCTTTTATAATCCTCCCCAGATGAAAGCCATGGACAGGATTAAATGATAGTTTTGACAATTGGATGTTAATTAAAATCGGACATATTTCACATATCACCCCATACCCCTCAACCCCCCAACCCCCCCAAATCCCTGGTTTAAAAAAAAAAAAATAATAAAATACTTGACCACACCATACCTGTTGATTTTTTTGTTTTTACAATTCGACCGCTGATTTCACTTCACTTAATGTTTCCTGACAGACTTTTTCAAATCTGCAATCGGACTTCCATTATGAAACAGACTTTGGTCTCATTTCTCCAGGCCTGCAATTAAGAAACATTTCGCATTAAAGGGAACGCTGCATGCACTACACATGCAGAAAATCTCTGGTGTATTTCCGTTCATTTTACTGCATTTAATTGTACAGTTGTCGTTTTTTTTCTTTTTTCTTTTCTAGTATATAAACTGATATGATCTGGTCTAAAGAAGCATATTTGGTGACTGAGAGTCACGGCGGAAGTGTTGATCTCGGATCGACAGTCAATCTTTCTTTCACAGGCCCAGAAGCGCCTCGTCATCCTGACTGTGATCTCGACAGTGATTCGGCATTTCTCACTCCGGTCCCGCGTCCTCGCTCAGGCGTCTCAGCCTCTTAGGGAATGATTAGAAATCCTGAGGAGTGAGTAACACATTTCTCGGTCGTATCCTGTGCAATGAGCACCTTTCGCCTTCTTTAAAGAAGGACCTGCGTGCTGAGGTACTGGACTGATCTATAATCCAGCTGATAGTTTTACACCAATTTACACCACCAATTATAACTAGACAGCAGCTTGGTGAACCAGATGAATATGAAAGAATCTATGGAGGCTCTATCGCGCAACTCACAGAGCAACACACAAAGGATCGGGTGCCGACGCCCTGGTGCCAGGCACCACGGCACCGCAGCACACCCCTCAGTGGTCTTACAGAGTCATGCCCCGAGGGGAACCAGAAAACTGGATGGTTTTAATATTATGGCTGATCATTATTTTTTTAAGTTACGGTATGTTCGACTGTCATTGGCGCCGGAGAGCTTCAGGTTCGACAACGCGAGACATCTGATGAGTCTTAGGGGTAGATAAAATCTCTATAAAGATGAAATTTTTGCCCAGTCTGGGGTAGGCACAAGATGGAAAAACACTCCTTGTTACTGTACATAACCACCATCATGCACAATCACCATTCTTATTCAAAATAATAATAATAATAATTTTTTTTTTCGATGGTTGTAAAAAGGGAAAAATGTGTGAAGATACACACCTGGGGACGGGGAATAGAGTTTAACTTCTAGAGGACATCTTATTGGATGACCACAATGCTATTACAGGATACATCATAAATAATAATAACAATAATAATAATAATAATAATATCCCTTTGAGTGGTAACTTTAAAATGAAATCTTTTTAGCTAGAATATTACATCGTGTCTATAACACTAAAGACCAGCTCTCAAAAAACAATTTTGATCTGTTTAAGTCGCTTAATGCTTCCCTCACTCGGCTTATCTGAAGTGCTGTATGATTCGCGCATAAACCAGGCAGGGGAATGAAGAGCAGAATGAGAGCGTGGCTCGGCCAACCTGCAGCGTGCCATCATCATTGCTCACCCTCTTCAATCGAACACTACTTAGTCGTGCTTCATGAATTATTCTGTTACCCTTTTGTTCCCCGGAAAATCCCCTGAGCACAGACATGACCAGCACTTCACATGGTTATTTCTATTCCCCTTTCACTTTTCCAGCTGCTCACTGAGGGAGGGTGGACGCGCTGGACTTGGACATGTCAGAGCTTCACTGGCTTTTACAAGCAGAGCCGGTTATCGTATTACATTCCTTTAAAAATAACACGAATGACATGATGGATTGATGTTCTATCACCACCAGGGGATGAGGATCATTATGAGGAGCAACTGCTGGAGTTTACCTCATAGCTACAGTCTGTACAGGGAAATAATGAATGTATTCAGCATTGTTTCTACACTTCTGTTTGCAGATTACGGTATATGAACCAGGAGTACTAAATAGTACCTTAATTCGGGTTCTTGCTGTATAACTGTAGTAGCCATGGGAATCGTTTCCCATTGTATAGGTACCATGGTAGTCCGATGGCATGTGTACCAGGATATTCCTTACCGTACTATGATACGTATTTGCTGATATAGTACATAGTTCTACCACGGTACATACTTTGGTTGTGCTATAGTATGGTCCAGGGGATACTGTCAAAAATATGTTAATATATTACACATGTTAATGTACCATAGTGGTAATATACTAAAATGCCACCGTACCTACCCAGGTACTCTCTAAAGTCCTATGGTCCCTAGCATTGTGATGCTGTAGTGATACAATAGTAATATCTAATTAATCTAATTAAGCTATTTGGTGGGAGGGTACCTGAAGGAAGCTCACAAAGAAGGAGGAGAACATGCAAGCTCAATGTTCACAGAGCCCAAGGCGGGAATCAAACCCAGACCCTGGGTGTGCGAGGCAACAGTGCTAAGCAGCAAATCACTGTAGCTTTAGTTTTCCAAACTTATGCTAAAATATTACCCATTGCAGTGTGATTTTGTACCTTGCAACCTAAATCTTTAAACCACTAGCTCAAATTTCTTTAGCATACAATAACCACGAGCTTTAATTACATAGACTAATATAATTAGCATAACATTAGCTTGCTCCTTGTGCTTAACAAAACATACAGTAGTTAGGAAAATTTATATAATAGTTTCCATTAACCGTGAAAAGTAATAAATATTTGTGGGGAGATAAAATGATAGAAGCCATCGGGAGTTTTTTTTTTATGTAAACAATATAGCTTAGCTAGCTACATAGTCTAATGCTAGCTACCATGCTTGCAAACAAACTGGTAAAGTAATTTGGCTAATATTATTTGTTGAATATTAATATAATATCAAGCTACTGTGCTATGGTAACGTTAGTTAGCCTGCTAGTCAATCTAGCTAAAAAAAAAATCTCAACCATTAAGTGACTGTATATTGTGGAGGGAAAGAATTTTTTCAACAGGGTCATTAATTACTAAAATAAGTTTAGCTAGCTTGCTACTAAATGTAAATGTTTGCTAGCAAACTTCCCTGTCAGTTTCATTTCATATAAGTATGACTCAACAGCTAATGCTTGCTAGTTTGTTATAATGTTAGATAACCGTGGTTATAATTTAGCTAGCTTGCTACTCTTGCTAATGTTGATTTGCTTTAAACTTTGCGATTACTGAAAAAGTATAAAGGTTACTAGCCACTGTAGTTATTGGAATTACAGTAGTTTGTAACAGTTGCTAGTTAAACACAGTACTTAAATGCTACACAATATGACTAAAGCTGTTTTAATTCTCCAGAACGATAGTTAGCCTAATGTTTTCTAGCTTTAGAGCAACTTGTGCTTCACTCACTGTACTACATGGATGGTGATGCGGCATGGTTATGTTTAATGGTAAGAAGTTTTACAATTAAAAATATTTCGGATACGTAGAGAACGATCTATAACTTAAAACGTATTTAGCTCATTCAGCTATAGTACGAGCCTTAAGGCTTCTCAGGGTTGTTTTCTGGCGTGTCAGAAATATGTGGGGGCACCTCCAGGGCTGTCACAGTGTAATCAAGACGCTTAAGCGGTTTCGGAAAGACGCGGGCGGGTCCTTTTTTTAGGACTCTTATCCTATCCCGCTTTCAGTGGGCGCAAGGCCTCATTCCTGAGATAGGAGACTCACAGAAAGGAGTTGGAGTCACGCGCTCTCGGTCAGTTATTAGAAAAACAATGTGTAAGAAGTTAAATATGTTTAGAAGAGGTGGCTTTAGTAATAACGGGAGTCTCCCTAAAGTGCTATTCGGACACAACCGCACTTGTTTTACATTCCAGAAGCTTAAAATTCCACTAAGCACTTTTGGCATGACTGAGTGACTTAATTTGGAGTAAAGGGAAAATGAATGTGTGTTTCAATTTTGGCCTGGTTCTTGGTACATTAATCATCTCTCTCTCGCTCTCTCTTTCTCTTTCTCACTGCGGCTTAAGAAAAGTGATACAGTTAGGAGAGGAAAACAGTGTGCAAACTAAATAATGCAGCTGGTAAGACTGTGTGTGCTTTCTCTGTTTCACTCGCCAAGATCTGTCCTATTTAAAGAAATACAGAAAGAAAGAAAGGAAGAATATAAAACATCATTAATTGCTGATCAATGATTAATAAATATTTATTATATTTTAAATGGTCATTCCTTATGATGATGATGATGATGATGATGATGATGGCTATTATTGCTATTATTATTATTATTATTATTATTATTATTATTATTATAACTTCAAACCTTATCCCATCAGCAGGGCACCAAAAATGGCACCTTGCAGTTTAAGCCATAAGAGCCCAGATCCATTTCTCCTTTAAGGGACATTATAGAGGATATTATACACATGGTTGGCACGGTGGCTTTGTTGTTAGCACTGTTGCCTTGCCCCCTCAGGGTACGGGTTTGATTCCCAGGTTCGGAGTTTGCATGTTTTTCCAGTGCTCGGTGAGTTTCCTCCGGGTAGTCCGGTTTCCTCCCTCCTTCCCTGACAATTTTGTGTTAGTGTTAAAATCCTTATGTGACATATATGTCAAATATGTTATACAAATTAGTTTGAATTGTTAAATAAGATGAAATAATAAAAACATGCTTCTTTTTTTAATTAACTAGTTCTGTCACATGTGCTACCCAGACACTCTACCGTTTTGGAAATGATGTCAGAGTGTCACATGACTACACCAGGACATTCATTAGACGTCATTTAGGGACTAAGTGAAGGGAATAAAGCTGAATAAGGACCTTTCCAGAGCTTTTAAATGGATTGTGACACCTTCGTCACAGTCAGTTCTTATGGGCTACTTCTACAGTATAAGTCGATGAAACCGCATCCATCACCCATATCGTAGTAATCCAAGCGAGAACTGCACACTGCAAACTCCGAGTAACATGATGCGGCGCAGGGGTTACACGCAAGAAAGGATAGCGTTACTTCTCCCTGATGATGTCCACTGCGCTGATGTCTCCGAAAGTGCATTAGGGGTTTAAATCACGGTGGTTACAGCACATCACAATATTGATTCTTTTCAGAAGATCAATAAATGACCCGAGAGTGTCAGAGGTTGGCTTTAAGCACTCGGAGCTCACGTGATGAAACCACGGCCTTCATTTCATGTCATGTAACTACAGCATCCAGGTCTATACTACAGTATGTACACTAAGAAAGTTTCTTTTAGTTTTGTTTTTTATTACAAAAACAAAACAAAACAAAAGGATCTGTCCTTGACCTTCTCTTTAGATAACATGCTTTTACAAGCTGAACTTTGGCTCACATTTCATCATTCCCTCAGCTCACAGAGAGCAAACCAGCTTTTACTGCTTTTTGACAAGATAGACTGTGCAGGATTAAATGTTCTCACCAGTTTAAAGGGCATTTATTTATTTATTTATTTATTTATTTATTTATTTATTTATTTTTGAAAGTATTATTTAATACATAAATCAGCTTTGGAAACTGTCCTCCACTAGATTATATGCATGTTTAACATGTTTTTGTTGTAATACTGAACATTTTTGGACTGAACATTCTGAACTTGGGCTTACATTAAATCAGGGTTGCCAGGTGTTGCCATGAATCAACCCCAAATCCAAGCCAACAGCAAAACTCAAAATCTATATCACTCTATTATAAGTCATACGTTGATACTATTGTTCATTGAAATAAGCATATTCTTATTAATTGAAGTACTATATGTTTCTTTTATCAAAGCAGTGTTTTCCCCATACATGTAGCCTCATACTGTAATATTACATACGTAAATATATCGTAAAAAGGTGTCAATCAGTGGCTTGCATTTTCAGGGTCGGGGTTCGATTCCCACCTTAGGGGTAACTTCTGTTCAGTTCTCACATTACCCTGTGTATACTGACTATATGTAAGATATATAGTATGCAATCACATCTACAACCTGTCTCTGTGTCTCTATTGCTGCTGAATATCTGGAATTTCCTTCAGGATCAGATCAGTGAAGTATCTATCTATCTATCTATCTATCTATCTATCTATCTATCTATCTATCTATCTTAATAAATAAATAAATAGGAAATATGTAATTGTGATGAACTTGAATTGGCTTTAACTTGGTTATGGTCATGGGGGTGACACGGTGGTGTAGTGGTTAGCACTGTCGCCTTGCACCTCCAGGGTCCGGGTTTGATTCTCGGCCAGGTTTGATTCCCGTCTCTGTGTGCATGGAGTTTGAATGTTCTCCCTGTGCTTGATGGGTTTCCTCCGGGTACTCTGGTTCCTTCCACAGTCCAAAGACAGGTAGGTTAATTGGCGTTCCTAAATTGGCCATAGTGAGTGAGTATATGTGTTTGTGCCGTGCGATGGATTGGCACCCTGTCCAGGTCCAGGCCTTGTGCCCTAAGCCTCCTGGAATAGGCTCCAGGCCCCTCATGACCCTCTATACAGGATTAACCGGTATAGATGATGAGTGAGTGAGGTTATGGGGTCGACTTAAATTAGCTAATCCATCTACAGAAGGGTTACAGTTACATATTGTTCCTCTTTGATGGCGTACGTAATGCATCTGGAGGATGAAACGAGTCACGTGGGATGAGTGGAGCTGCTTCCTCTTTGTCATGTCCACTGGAAACAGGAAAGACATAATAATAATAATAATAATAATAATAATAATAATAATAATTATTAAAGAAACAATGTGACAACCAAAATTACTCCTTGACAAAGCATTGAGAGGATCTCAATCTATCTCTCTATCTTCTACTTTCACTTTATGTAATCTGTTTATCCAGCTATTATATTAATTACCTTTTGTGTGCATAGTATTTTGACAGTTGGTGTGTGTGTGTCCTTGTTGTTTAACATGGTTTATACTGCCGTGACAACTTCAGAGATTAATTATCTTCCCTACATGGCCAAAAGTATGTGGACACCTGCCCATCCCACCCTTATTCTTCGCCACAATCGTATGCGTATGCTCTAGAATTTACAATTCCCCTTCCACACAAACAAACCCATATTCAGCACTCTGTAAGTGTGTCGGAGTGGAGGAACTGAACAAACTCAAACCCAGTGAAGCATCACGTTTGGGATGAACCGGAACTGGAGCCTCCTCGGTTGCGCCGCATTATGTTACTCGGGGAATAATGCTCTTGTCGCTGAAGGAATGCAAATACACACAAGCATGCCCAAATATCTAGTGGAAAGACTTTATAGAAGACTGATAACAGCAAACTTCTGTTTGGTGTCCACAAACTTCTGGACATATAGGGTATCTATCTATCTATACGTACAATTTATCCGCCATAAAGTCTATATTGTGCAACAGATTTATATAAAATTGCTTTAAAATGTTTAAGGTTTGAGAGATTGCGAGATTTTAGCTTATGATAATGCGCATTTCTAAACTCATGAGATACGGACGCAAAGTTAGGCAGGTCCATAATAACCAAGCTGTAGGAGATAATTTATTACAGATCTTGGGTTAGGTTGGAATTTTTGTGCCAGTTTTAAAGTTTTTAAACGAGGGTTGTTGTTATTATTATTATTATTATTATTAACAGATCTCTGAAGAGCACAAAGAGGCATGCGTCGTGAACAGCTAATTGATGTTTTACCCGTTTTTCTATAAATTAAGCTATAATTGTGTTAACAATATAGTAAGGAAATTGGGGAATTCAAAAATCCTTTCTGCTTGTCGCCGGGAAAAAGCACCTTCAGATGGATGATTTATACCAACACATCTGAGAAGAGGCAGCACAGTGGCTTAGCGGTCAACACTGTCGCCCTGGACGTCCAGGGTCCGGGTTCGATTCCCTCCTTGGGGTCCAAAGACATGCAGATTAGGCTAATTGATGTTTCCAAGTTTGCCATAGTGTGTGAGAGAATGTTGACTGGAGTAAGATGGGAATAAATACAACGGTCACCACTGGCCTCCACAATCCCTAATTGGACTCCACATGTTCCTGGATGGATGGATGGATGGATAATTATGTTAACAGTACGGGAAAAATGGGGGATCCCAAGATTGCTGGTTATTCCTTACTCACACATCGTCTATACCGCTTTATCCTGTATACAGTGTCATGGGGGATCTGAGAAGCAACCTCATTCATAAATGGCCTCAGGATGCTTTACTGTTGGCATGACCATCATACATTTCAATAAGGTGCTGCAACCAAGCCACTTCTCCACAGGAAAACCATCACGTACAGGGATTGGACTGCTGGGAACTGGGGTAAAGTCATTTTCTCTGATGAATTTCCTTTTCAACTGTTTGTGACATCCAGAAAAAAAACTTGTTCGGAGAAGAGAAGATGAGCGGTACCATCAGTCCTGTGTCATGCCAACAGTAAAGCATCCTGCTCAACCAAGGGAGTGGGCTCCCTCAGAATTTTGCCTAAGAACACAGCCATGAATAACGAACTGTACAGAAACGTCCTCCGTGAGCATCTTTTCACAACCATCCAAGCCTTTTAAGGCATGATGGAGCGTCTGGCAATAAGGCGAAAGTGATCACTAAGTGGCTCGAGGAACAAAATGTTGAAATTTTGGGTCAATGTCCAGGAAACTCCCACCATTGAGAACTTCTTGTGGTCAGTCAAACAAAAACCAACGAATTCTGACAAACTCCAAGCATCGATTATGGAAGATCAGGCTGGCATCAGTCAGTCAGTCAGTCAGGATGTGGCGCAAATAAAAGCCTTTGGCGCTTATGAACTGCTCGTAATTACACTTCAGTACACCATAGTAACATAGTCTGACAAAAAGATCTAAAAAAAAAAAAAAAAAAAAACCTGAAGCAGAAGACTTTGTGAAAATGTTTAATATCCGTGTCATTCTAGCCACTGGGAACAAATATGAGGTCTAAAACCTGAGCACATACAGCACATTTCATGATCAAACTGTGGCGTCTCTTTACTTCATGAGTGTCTGGGAGGGTGGGCGTGGCCGACGGGCGTGGTCTTTTAGGGAGAGAGGGCGGGGGTTCCTGCTTTCCGCCCTGTGATTGGCCGGATGACGTGTCAGTCATGGAAGGTTGTTCCAATATTCCGCAGCAGCAGCACAGGGTTGAGCTCATGCGCTGCTGCTGCTCCACCGTGCCGGCGGTCAGCACCTCTTACTCCGAATAAACACAGCAAAATAACAGCAACACGGGGGCCGGTGTGCGGAATAAACCACAGGAGGTGACACAGGGGGGGTTTAGGAAACAGCGCGTCGCCATCATTTTTTGTTCAGAATATTGAAAAGAAACAGACTGATATTGAGATAATCACAGAGGGAAGATAAAGTCACGTTTTCAAGATGGCCGAACAAGTTTCGTCCACAACTCTAGACGAAGAGGTGATGATGATGGGGAAGGAGTCAGGGTTCAGTCAGGTGCCCGCACACGGCGTGTTTGGTGGAGATCTGGACGTACGAGCCGCGAAGGAGACTGAAGGTCTGGAGAAAGAAGATGCTGATTCGATTTCTGAACCTGTGGAGCTTGAAAGCCCTGAGGAACCAGACAGCACTCAGATGGAGGATTTGATTAGAGTAGAGAAGACACAGGAAGCTCTTAGAGACCAAGAACAAGCCTTAAACCTGATGGATCTGAAACAGGAGGAGGAGGAGGAGGAGGATTATGGTTACGATTATGAGCATAAGGAACCTGCACCATCTTTCTCACAGCTCATCCCAGAGCAAAACCCTGTGATTTCATCATCGGCTACAGAGATCTTACAGGCAGCCTTCAGATCAGAGCCAGAACCAGACATCCTGCATGATGATGATAAGGTGAAGCCTGCTAAAAACATCCTGGATGATGATTATGATTACGATGACGATCATGTGGTGAAGCCTGAAAAGAAAGAGGACGTCTTGTTGAAAACCGAGCTGGAAGAACAACATCAGGACTTTGGCGTTGGTGAAAGAGTCAAAGAGGACGTCTTTGCAAGTCGTTTCGCTCAAGAAAAGAAAGCTGAAAGTTTAATCTTGGACGAGAAACAGGAGCCGGAGAGTAGGAATCAAGTGGAGGAACGATTCAGGGCCGACTCCGAGTCGACTCCTGCAGCCTCTGCGTCTCCATCAGCCTGTAAGTGAAGCTGGGTTATTTGTATAATT
>JAAGKR010006146.1:9448-31948 GCA_011419295.1 Clarias macrocephalus
CCAAACCCAACCCAACCCCCCCCCCCCCCCCCCCCCCACACACACACACACCCCCAGGGTCTATAGTGCAACGAAAATGAAAAAGTCTCACCAGGAAACTGAAAACGAGAAACAAAACACATAGGCCACCCGCCAACCACCAACCATTCCCACGCCCGTCATCATGCATAATGGGCATTGGTTTTACTCAATCCATAAAAAACTCAATACAATTGTTAACAAAACTGGATCATCTGATCATTTACAATCTGTGTAATAAAAAGTTTTAATAAAAAGTAATAACTGAAACCTGCTACGATTTTGCATACATTAAACGCTAAATTTTAAAAGTATAGTCGGGATTTCTGTATTTTACGATTTCATTATTGAAAATTCCACGTATATAAAATCTGAAGAGCCGCATAGCATAGCAGTTAGCAATGCGACCTCGCACCTCCACAGACCGGGTTCGATTCCCATCTCGGGGTCTGTGTGCATGGAGTTTGCATGTTCTCCGCATGCTTGGTGGCTTTCCTCAAGTCCAAAGACTTGCAGATTAAGATAACTGCTGGTCGCAAAACGAATGAATTACGTTGTACACGTCTACACGTAAGTTCTTCACACAAGCAGCTAAACTTAATCTGCAAAAACCGTACAAATTAAACAATTTTCTTAGTTATTTGTCAGAGTAAATATTCTTTGCTTAAACAATAGCCTTTTGATCTTACTGTAAGTCTTTGGTAACAGAGATTCCTGCATGTTTATTGCACTGGAACAATTATTTGTAACTAGACGTATGTACAGTGATGAATAAACGTTTCTGGCCACAAGCCTCAGGATCGTAAAGGCTGGAATCTGAAATGCTTTTTGCACTTGTGTGCTGGTTTCTAGCAAGAAGGCAAACTTTCACACCATCAGCGTGATCACTGGAGATAGGAAAGAAGTTTGTGAAGTGTAATATTAGGTCAAGTACTAAGTTGCACCGGTTAGTTTAGGGCAAATAGGGGGCAGTAGGTGAAATATATAAAATTTTATATTTTCTATAATTTTATATTTTATATCAAGTACCGTCAACATCAGTATCTTCAACAGAACTGAGAAAGTTTCCGTCCTGAATGTTGTTTTAATCTCTTTAATTAACACTATCGAAGCTGGTTACTCCAGTTGTGCTAGAAAAACATGTATTTTTTCACTAGAAAGAACAACGCAGGAGGTTTTCTTGATGAATGCTAGACTTTCTAATCTGTCTTTTGAGATTCCAAACTAGAGCTGATTATGCGATTTAACTGACTATGCAATTATGCATGATGAGTTTCAGTAATTCAATCAATGGATCAGTTTTGGATTCAAAATCATTTCACACTTTTTAAATTCTTTAAACAAACAAATTATCTACAAACATTCAATGCTTTACGCTCCTTATAAATATACCACAGGTTTTGCAGAAAATGCACCGCGCTTACAAATACATGCAAATAAGGGTTTCTTCTTCTTTTGAGTTTATGGGCAGTTGGTGCAATACCGCCACCTCCTGGACTGGAGCAGAAGATTGTCAGGAAAAGAAAATAAATTACCACTTTGTACTAAAGTTGAACAATCAACAACACAAGTTACATAATAATCAAGTTATTGATTGTTTTAGCTACTATTAGTAGTTTTTTATTCTTATCTTATCATTCTGATTCATACACATTCACGTTTCAAACAAACTTCCATAATTCTTTTGATTGTGCAAAGCTACAATAAAAATTAGTGCGATTTAATCAAATCGAGAAAAAAAAGTGGCAACATGTTTTAACATAGTGGATGTGTTTCTGTGGTCTTGCATTGAAGATCAGGTTTTATTCCGCACAGCGTACTGGGCTTGTCAATAGATTTGCATTATCTTAGCAGCACAGACATGAAACTTATTAACATTATAAACGATATGGCAAGGTTAAATTTATGTCTTAAGCTACAGTATCCCACAACCTTATCATATGATCACAACTATGTAAGGTATCTATACTGGATACGTATGCTAGTGTTTTTTCAATGTATACTATTCTCACTGTAGCTTAACAACAAAAGCCTGCTCTGAGAACGCCTACACACACATAATGCATGTGCCACACCCAAGAGCAAACACACACACACACACACACACACACACATTCATTCATATTGCAAAAGGTCATCCTGAATTGCTGATGATGCCATCAAAGGTTTCAGTGCAAAAGTGTGTGTGTGTGTGTGTGTGTGTGTGTGTGTGTGTGTGTGTGTGTGTGTGCGTGTGAGTGTGTGGGTGAATGTGTTACAGAGAAGGACTGGGTGATACAGGAACAGAAGCAGAAGGAGAGAAAAAGGTGGAGTCCAGCTTTTTACTCTCTTTGAAATGCAGCTCTTTGAGGAAGGTGCTGGAGCAGAGTAACGGACGAGTGGGTGGGGCGGGGGGGGGGGGGGGACCGGTTCAGAGACAGAGGACAAAGGCATTGTCTTCTCACACTTACTGAGACCTGAAGTGTTGGAGGTCAGCATTATTGTCTATCTGTATTTACTGCAAAGAGACCATCGATTCAACAGCTAAGTAACTAAAAGTGTATAAGAGATACAAAGAAACCCGTAGATGTGTGGACGTCATCAACTCAGATGTTTCTGTTAAAGAGAGGAGAAGTGCTGGTGTAGTTGTCTACTCGTTCCACACACACACATCAAAAGAACAAACTGTCAAAGCCTGACTGACACTGAGGGTAGAAGGTACATTTGAGGATACAAACCTCTTAAAAGGACAGTTGATTTTTCGTACTAAATTAAAATTGAGATTAATATAGGTAGTTCTTGGTCGTTATAAATGTTCCCGCTCCACGCACCGAACGTAAAGTTTGTCACAATGTAATTGATAGAAGCCGAATTTCACAACCCTCGTTCCAATGCATTCCAAAGTTCAGCTGAAGCTTCTGCAGTCCCGCTGAGCCAAACCGAGTTGGTATCTTTCAAAGTTATGGTGCATTTAGAACAACTTTTCTTTTGCAGGAAATTGGCAGAAAGGTTCGACTCTAATATAGTCTATTCTTGCCAGAATAGTGAAGAGGCTGCTACGCCCGCAAAGTGGGGACCGACTCCATATTAAAGGGTTACTTACAAATTTTTCAAAACTGGTTTAAATCAAAACTGAGGTGCATATAAATACATTACATTACGGTGCTCCGTCACCCAGGATGTGGATTTTGTCACCCAGAAAACAAATGCAACCCAAGTAATTAGGGCCAAATTCCACAAACCTCATTCTATGCAAAAATGCATTCAAAAGTTCAGCTTCTGCCGTCCCACTGATGTCTGACATCTTTCAAAGGCACTATGTATTTAGTACAACTGAACTCTTTTCTTTCCCCAGAACTACTTCTAGGTGACCACATGGCTTGTACAATATGGCTAGTTTCCAGATGGTTCACACCTCGTTGAATGGAATTGTGAAATTTGGTCCTGATTACTTACACTTTACTCACATTCCAGGTGACAAACTTCACGGTCCTTGTGCAGAGCAGGAAAATTTATAACAACTGAGACCAATTAAACTGGGTAATATACATACACTACCAGTCTAAAGTTTGAACACCCCTTCTAACTCCATGCTGTTTCTTAATTGTTATTTCTCTCTACGCTGTAAAACAACGCTGAAGGCGTTTATCCAAAATACACAATAATCTCCTCTGAACAGTTGATATTGAGATGTTTATCTGCTACTTCTGCTCTGTAAAGCTTCATAACGGCTCTAATCTGAGGTGCTGCTTGTTAATTGGTGATTTCTGAGGCTGGTGACTCTAAATGAGCTTCTCCTCTGCAGCAGTAAGTTTTGGTCTCGCTGTCCTGGGAAGGTCTTCATGAAAGACAGTTTCATCCTGGAGCTCGATGGATTTTGCAAATGTACTTGGCACTATAATGTTCTTGCAAGAACAGCTGGCCTTCGTGTCTTAAAAGAACTACTGAGTGTTGTGGCTGTTACGTAATTAACTAATGCCATGTGTGTTATTTCATAGTTTTGAAATCTCCGGCCTTGTTCTACAATGTAGAAAATGAGTCCAAATTCGCGTCCAAACTTTTGCCTGGTGCTGTATATGCTCCTGAGTTTGGATTTAATACTTAATTTAAGAATTAGACCACTGTTCAATAACCTTTTGAATTTTAATAATCAGTAAAGAAAGGGAGAAAATTCAAATCCAATGGTTGTTTCTTTAGTTCTGTACTAAAGCTCTAAGACTAATCCAACATTTTCTGCTTTGAATGACGCATTAATCTACATCAACCTTATTCCTTATAAGAAGTGGAGGGTGGAGCCATATGGTCATCTGCGTAAGTAACAGCTTTCCTCTACAACGCTGCCTTCAGCCTCAGGGACCCTCTTTATTCCAGAACAATGCTGCACTAAGGATTATACATGTCCTCACCCTAAAACAACCGCACCAGCGCGACATATACAGCTACACAGTGAACTTTTGTCCAAGTGTATAGAATGATTTACATCCTACACAACGCCTACGAGTGTGTGATACCACTGAAGGACTGATAGACACGTCAAAGGCAGACTGTATGTTTAAGGACGGCATTTTGGGTGTGTTAAGTAAGAAAGAAAACACTTGGGGGCTTTATGCAAATAATTACCCATAAGGTGGTTTATTGCCACCCCTCACCCTACCTGGTTCTTTTATAATAAAGACACATCCTGAAGTCTCTATTCCACTTATACCAAGTTATTATATAATAATGATCATATTTCTTTACCAACAAATGACATATTCTACTTTATTTACCAGTCTGTGGAAGCGGCGCATCTATCGTTGTGAAACATCTGCAAAACAAGTTAGCACCTATTTCAGCTATAAATATCCGTCCCCTCATCAGCCTTTCTCTCTCTCTCATGACATTAATAAGACAAACAGAAAGAGCCACAGCCAGACCATTAGAGAAACTCCTCTGTGCCTGAGACGTCTGTGTCTGAACTGCTTTATGCTCACACTGGAGACTCCGGAGTATCAAAAATGCGAAATATGTCCCTAGAGAAAAGCTGTACAATAACATCGACCCAAGATGATATTTTTAAAACTTTATTTGCACTGGTTGCTACTGGTGATGGTTGTGTTTTTGCATATCTCTCTCTCAACATTGTGCATTCTTTCTCAGCAAATTAAACGAGTCGTGTGCCTTCCATGACATGAAATACCACATGTCTATTCCCAGAACTAAGTTCCTTTATCAAATCAACACGGAAGCTCACAGCAGTTAGTTCGGACTGAACAATCTGATCCCAGGAGTGGTGATAATAGACCGTAACAGCACTGGGACGTTTAACTGTAAAGTAGGTCTGTACAGTACCGAGGAGAGAGCAGCTGCCTGCCGAAACCCACATTCACAACCAGCCACAGAAGCACTTTCAGCGAGATCACCCATCTGATAACGGCATATTAAACATCACACGGTCTCCCTAGTAATCGCTTCCAAGTCGTCGTTTTATTTATGCCTAACATGAGCTACAAAGCTAACTAGCATCTAACACAAGGCTGAATCCCAAATCCCTCTCTAACCCCTGCTCAAGGGCCCTATTTGGTGTGTGGAACAAGGATTCTACACCCTACATAGCACACCAGCGGTCCGTTTCACACTATTTGGGATTTAACCCCAGAACCCAGACGTTTTATGGAGCTGATATTCTATAAAAGCCTGAATAATTGTAAATAAAAAGAGAAAATGACTAGATTGTCAGGACTGTCCACTACCTCTAAACATGGTTTATTCTCCTCGGATTTCAACTACATAAGAATTTAAATATTCTTTCACCCCTGTTAGTTAATTACACCAACTGTCGGTCGCTGGAAGGAGATGTGTTAGTGGAGCAAAAAAAAAAAAAAGGTTAAACAAACAAATAATTAATAATCTGTTAATAATAAATGGGGTTTGTGGAAGTGTTGTATAAAAGCAATATCACACTAGAGGCTGTGCTGTTGTGCTGGATATCAGCACAGCAGTGATCTCTTCACTCCACATCACAGCTACGTATAAATATAAGTTTATATACACAGCTCTGGAAAAAAAATATTAAAAAACTGCAAAATAATCAGTTCTTATGTTTTTTTTCTTACAGGTGCATGTATTGGATGAGATGAACAGTTTTGTTTCATGGATTATGAACTGAAGACAAAATTCATTACATTAAATTCAAAATATAACTATTGTTATTTAGACTGTATATTTAAAGGAAATGACATCATCACAACACATAAAAAACAAGATCATGCAGTATTTGCAGAGCTTTAATAACTCAAATAAAAACAAAATGCAAATAATTTGTAAAAAAAAAAAAAGTGTGTTAATGCCTTGACTAAATAACAAAATAACATTAAGAAGTTTTTTTTTTACAATTACAGCTTTCATGCATTTTGGCTCTCCACCAGTTTTTCACATTGGCATTTAACAAAAAAAAAAAAAAAAAAAAAAAAAGCAAACAGCCCTTTGCTTGCTGCTTTGTGATCATCCATCTTCCTCCTGGTGACGTTTCAGAAGTTTTCTGGAGTAAATTCCAGTGCTCATTTATTTTTTTCCAGAGCTGATATACTGTATATATAAACTTTGCCTTGCTGCCAGAACCACCGTCTGTGCTGCTGTTATAAAGAACAAAGACCTATAGCATTACTCCCAACTCTAAACCAACAGCCGTTGAAAGCTTGACCCAACAGGTGCCAGATTCAATGCACAGACGCTTACTAATAGGAGCATGTTTCAGCTCGTGAACAGTTTACACACATGAGCAACAAGTGCCCTACTTAATATCGTCACACTGTCAGACTGAAACTACGACAGAGCGAGAGCTCGTTTCTCTCTGCATCGAGTTGGGGGGGGGAAAAGGCCATAGCGCATGGTGGCGTGATGGAAAGTGAAGCTCTTATTAAAACCAACATGACTGATTGTTATCAATGTGTTATAAGTGCATTTAATAACTTTATAGGTTTCAGTTTTATAGGTTGTGTAACAGCCATGAAGCAGGTTGGGCAAACAGACATTCGCTCACCAGCCTCTCCTGATCCATGTGTTTGATTTGGCAGAGGTTTTAAACTGGGGAAACCCTCCCTGACACAACCCTCCCCACCATGTTCCAGGCTTGGAACCTGCACTGACTTGTGCGCCGTGATGCTGGGGTTCGACGTCAGGAAACAGAACCTCAGTGTAGATACAAAAGAAATGCAATTCAAAGTTTCAATTCAACTCAGCATCTTCACCCCGTTTGAATCCTGACGGATGCACAAAGTCTCAATAAATGGTTTGATGAGGATGAAAACGTATATTATGTCCATCCTAGTCACTAGATTTCAGCTGGACCAACGGGGGAGTCGCGAGTTCTCTCCACTGCCATCACTGTAACACCAGCTGAGGTAACGTCTATTGAAAGTATATAAGTGTATATCCATCCAGGATGCTTCTACATCAGGGGTCTCAAACTCAGTTCCTGGAGGGCCGCAGCCCCACAGAGTTTTGTTCCAACCCTGCTCCAACATACATACCATGTAGTTTTCAAACAAGCCTTAATGACTTGTTTAGTTGGATCAGGTGTTTTTAATTATGGTCGGAACAAACCTCTGTGGGGCTGCGGCCCACCAGGAACTGAGTTTGAGACCCCTGTTCTACAGACTCGGCTTAAAGCGTAATAAAGCTTTCCTGGGAGCTTATTGTGACCCAGCGGCTTATACGTCAGTAGCCTGAGGTGTAATATAGAACTACTGTGATGCTCTTGGATGCAAGAAAACAGGAACAAAAGTGAGTGTTGCATTTTTTTCTTCTTCTCTCAAGTCAAGATAAGATATGAAACGGGCATATGAAACCCTGGTCAGGGTGTCGGTGGTGTTTAAAAAAGCAGGTTGAGTGGGATTGCTCAAACACTATGTTTGTTGAAGTGGACAGGACTGGTCAGAATTTCATCAGAGGTAATCGACCTTTCTTGGATGTCGCCAATGGAATCTCCAGCTAATTCTGCACAAAAAAACTACAAGCGACGGCTTGTTGGGACTTTGGTGTGTCCAGGATTTATACTTCACACACTTCTTCTGCTAGATCTTCAGTGATCTGCCGAGCCTTTCCAAACTGACATGAACGGGTTGAACCTGACAGACAGGTGTGTGTGCAGTGTGGCGGGAGTCAGTGTAGGAACAGGTGGAAGCCCTGTTGCAGATTTATGTCAAACTAAGAAATATTTAGGACCGTCTCCAAATCTTCAATGTTTATTCATAGAATTCCTGGGGAAATGTATGAGATCTGATATCTGCTGACAAAACACAGGGTGTAACCCCCCCCACCCCACCCCCACCCCACCCCCATGCTTAGCCCTACAGTTGGATCCAGGGTGTACTGTATACACACTTAACAGACTTCTCAACCCTTCCCCCGTACGTCTTGCAGGACTAAGCTTAAATAAACCTCAGAATAATCCCAGAACCCGTGAGACCTTTTTATATTCTAATACACTCACACACTCGGTCGGGTTCTATTCGCTCGCTGATTTGCAGTGTAAGACCAGCGAGCATTGACAGAGGTTAGGTGTAGGTTTAAACCGAACCCTGAAATCGACAGCAGCAGACGACAGACTAATAATCACCCGGGTGAAGATAAAAATACAAATAAAGTGTTTGGAAATACAGTATGTAAAGTGGAGTTTAAAGATAAGTGAATCTACAAACAGCCATTATTCATGGAAATGGGTTTAGGACACAGGTTCCCAACCTTTTTGCATACAGATTCTGTTGTAACAGTAAAGTTGCAAAGATAGATTGCATGAACTTTATTTTAATGTGTGAACAAATACTGTAGATTTTATAGTTTTAAAGTTTATTATAGCCATTATGGACACGTTATGTTCATGTTAATATTCATGTAAAGTATTTACGAGTCTACACATTGTCGAGTTACTGAAATTTTAATTAAACCCTTTTAGTCCATGTGAGCAAGCAAATATGTGAATAATTTTATTATTCATAATAATAATAATAATAATTATCATCATAACTACATATATTTGCCTGCGCATTTGTGTTCTCCTTGGCCCACAAGACCTCACTCTGAGAATCTGTGATTTTAAAGGAAAAGAATATTGTCCGTTCTCCAATGAAAAATATTACATCTTCATTCATAAAAGATTCAAAATCTTTTAAATAACATGAACCCGCCCAAAAAGATTCAATATTTTCTTTTCATTCGGTAATAAACTTTTAATAACATAAGTAGAATCAATGGAAAAAGTAATAATTTCAGTATTAATGATACAGTAAATACATTTCATTAATTAATATAAGGATTCATTAGCATTATGCATGTTAAATATTTAACCTACCTAATATCCATACCACAGATAATTTCCATATTAATCCAATAAGATTTAAATAAAATCAGATAATATCCCGCATAATCAGATGCTCATGTTCATATTAATGGGGTAATTTCCATATTACTCAGATCATGGCCATGTTAATAACATGGCATTGATATTCTATTCATATATACTAATGCCCATATTAATCAGGTAGTATGTATATTAATCATATAACCGGATAACATATACAGTATGTTAATTGGATAACTTCCATGATAATCTGATCATATAAATATTAGGCAGGTACTATCCATGTTAACCAGAAACCATCCAATCTTACCAGAAAATATACATGTTAAAAGTAATATCCATATTAATGACAAAATATCCAAACGAATAAGGTAGTATCCATATAAAGTATGTCCATAATAATCGGATAATACCCATATTAATCAGATACTTTGCAATCTCTCCAGGTAATATACATGTTCATTGGATAGCTTACATGGCAATCAGGTATTAATATTAATTTATTTTAATCATGTAGTATCATATAAAGCATGTCCATAATAAACAAATTTGGTCAAATAATGTCCATATTACATCAGATTATAACTACTGTATAATGATCAAACAATATCGATAATAATTAGATCACTACAATTGACTGATATAATCCATACAAATCAGATAATGCATGTGATAATCATATCCGATATTCGATAATTGGCACAAAAATCAGACAATGCCCATATTAGACAGGTAGTATCCATATTAAATCAGATAACGTCCATATTAATGAAGTAATATCCATATTAATCAGAGACTAGAAATATTAACCAGTAGTATCCATACTAATCATGCAATGTTCATATTAGATTAGATAATGCCCATATCAATCAAATACTAGTTATATACTATCCATAATAACCAGACAACTACATGTTAATCAAATAATTTCCACAATAGTAAGGTAGTATGGATCAGACAATGTCGATATTAATGAGATATGATCCATATTAGTCAGACAATTAAATTATGAATCAGGTAGTATCCATATTAATCAGACACTATTCATATTAGTTTAAATGATATACATATTAATCAGACATTATCCATATTCACAAAAGAAGAGAAATGCACTGGGAAAGACAGTAAAATATCCACTTTACGTGTTTATTTCACGTTTTTATATCTTTTTTTTTCTTTTCATTTTTTGAAACCATTTCCGAATGTCACCTTGTTTAAGATGTATAAAAGAGTGAAGAAAGTGTGTACAGAGTGAAGAGTGTGTGTGTGTGTGATGGCAGAACAGAGGCACTGCAGGCAGTACTGTGATGGTGTGTGTGTGTGTGTGTGTGTGTGTGTGAGCCTGTACACAGTGCTGCAGTGTGCTGACCTGCACGTACCGAAGCCCAGGCTGTGTGAGAAAGTGAAAGCGGGTCTTACCGGGAGCCGGGTGGAGGGCTGGCGGCCATGCTGCGCTCGAGCTCCGTGCGGGGTGGCGTACAGGCAGTCTGCGCCTCTCCGCTCGGTCGCCGGTGTGTTCCCGAGCTGTGTGAAGTACCCGAGCGGCACCGAGCTCACGGGCGGACTGGCGAGTCCCGGGCTCAGCAGGTCAGCTCTGACTCCGGAGAGGAGCTTCTTCTGCGGGCAGGACAGAACGCCTGGGGCCCGGGCTGAGGCCGGAGACACGCGCCTGGGGGTCCTGATCATCCTGAACACACACACACACACACACACACACCGATCACCGACACAAACTGCAGCAAATCTCTTTCTGCAAACCGTAGATATCCTCAAAGTGTGTGCAGCTGCTTTGCTTTGCTTCTGTGCGAGTTCACAAGATGTGCGCGTGTGTGTTTTTTTTCTTCTCAATTAAACAGAACGTCAGGAATGTTTAAACACACAATCAGCAGGGTGTTTTCTCGTCCCCGAGTCCTGTGTCCTTTGTTCCAGCGGAGGATTTCAGCTTAAACACTGAGACTCATCTCAAATGCACGTTCCATTCAAAGCGTTCTGTCCGTTAAACGCACAGATTTCGATGATTTTCTCCACACACACACACACACACACAAAAAAAGATAAACGCGATTAAAGCTTTAGATTCCGGTTTGTCTTTTTTGTTTTCCCCGGGTTGTGGTACTCGGTAGCGCTGAGCTCGGGACTCCAGCAGAGGCGACACTGATCTCTTTCTCCCTCTCTCGCTCTCCCTCTTTGACACCGAGCGCAGTTTTTAGCGCCAAATTACGTCCCGCGAAATTCGGATCTCCCGCGGTTTGAGTCGCGCTCTGATTGGCCGACGGCACGCTGCGGTCCGCGCGCCATCGCATAAATTAGCATAAAGCGGTTGAAAAAGGCGGCGCCAGGCTCGGTCTTAAAGGGCCAGTGCACATTTTCTCCTCTCTTTATCAAACAGGAACAAAGAACATCTTTAACTAAAGAGTTGTTTTAGTCCAAAAGCTAACAATAATCATTGCAATTAAAATCTAAATATTTCCCAAGCATGTGGATTCTGGCTAGAAATACGATAAAGAGATTATATTCTTCATTTTTCAAAAAGTTAGCAGAACTTAAGCTGAAATCACATGATCGCTTATTTTTGTCATGTCTGTGTATTACCATATTAGTATTTATCTCCAACAAAATTCATGATTTGGCTTTATTAAATTAGTGTGTAACATCTCAACCTGAAAAGTCTAAACCAGGAAATAATCTGTACTAGGACATAGTGGAAATTTTCATGAAAGCGTGTGCTTTGTTACTGACAAGCTAGGCAGCTACGACTACTATTATTATAAGTTGATGATTTTAGCGTTTACTTTCTAAAACAGAAGTCAGTTTTAAAGATTTAACTGACCATATACTGTATATATAAATTATATAAACTTAACGCTACTACTACAACGTCATGCAAAGCAGTGAACTTTTGAAGATTTTATTTTTACGATGTTGACGAGACACAGCATATGCCGCATATCATGAAATCTTCAAGAAAAGAAATTGCATCTCATAGACAAAAACGATCTAGTGTGGAAGCAGTAATTAAAATCACACCTTACTAATGTCTAGGGGTATTATCTTAGATCCTTTTCAGTTTATTGCTTATCATTCTATATTAATAGAACCCGAGTAGGTAAGTATGTGGATGTGGATTAGGGCTAGAAATATTCTATATATATAAAACTGTATTCTGTAATTTTCAATAAGTTAGCAGAACTTAAGCTGAAATGACATGTTCTCTTATTTTTGTCATGTCTGAGTGTTAAAGATTTAACTGACTGTATCTATGTTAAATGATCTAAAGTTACCGCTACTACTACAACCTCATGTACTGTAAAACAGTGAACTTTTGAAGATTTTGTTTACAGCTGTCAGTGCACGCGAACAAACATCCTGACATGACACCATATGACTTCGAGGTTGAGTAAACCGTCCTTATTTCATTGAGAGGACGCTTTCTTTGTCTTTTCCTTGTCAGTTTTCAGAAATTCTGACACAGCATATGTTACATCTTCAATAAAAGGTAGCTTCAAATTGCATCTCGTGGACAAAAACTATCTATTGTGAAAACAATAAATAAAATCACATCGTTTTTATGTTTATTTGTAAGCCAGTTTTTCACAGGCTTGTAAATTTATTGTTTATCATATTATATAAATCGAACCTGAGTGCATATTCTAATCAGGATGTTTTTCCTATGGTTAACCCACCTCTTACTATGTCAAAGTCATATCCTATATCAATACTAGAATATTACAAACTAGAAAATTGTGAACCCTTAGATTAGTTTGCATATTACATTTGTGTGGGATAAATAAATTCTTTTGATAAAAAAAAGAAAGGAAGGAAAAAACTTCAGGAATGCTTATCATGTCTATGTGGCCATCTTATCAGGAATCTTAGGAATCTAGGATCTGCGCACACACACACACACACACACACACACACACACACACACACACACACACACACACACGCATACGTGTGGACATACAACAAACACTTTAATATTTAATGGTATGCTACGCGTAAATCTAAACCTAAACCAAATCTATTCTACTTAATCTATTCAAATCTAATCATTAACCAATGGAAATCTTCTTTATGCATTTATTTATTTTTAATAGTTAAAATTGAACCAGGCTATTGTTCCCACAAGGTCAAAACTCTCACATCCTTCCTATCCTTGTGAAGTCATTTAGATATATATATAAAAACACTCCACACAGGACTCTATTGTAGGGGTACTGACACGAGACCTCACTCTCACATGGTAAAAAGCGCCTGAAACCATGCTCCTTGTACAATTCCTTTTATATGTCAGTTTTTTTTTCAATTCCTTCATGTCATTATGTTAGATCATAAGATCCTATCAGATCTTCAGAAGGAATATGCAAACACTAAGAGATCTGTCCTTTAGTTGACTCTGCTGAACATTAAGAAACTAGCTAACTACTCACCTCGGTACCCGGTTCAAATAGGATATGTTTTTTCTTTGGGTGTGACAAGACACATCATTTCAGTCTTAATAACTAACTAAAATGTGGTTTAGAGAATTTCCAGAGCGAGTTCACCCCCTTATGTTATTACTCAGTTATATAACGTAGAGTGCATTATTATTATTATTTTATTTTTTACAATTATTTTATGATGAAGTGTGAAGAGGGTTTGGACCCCTGACAGGTGAAAAATCTTTTTAGCTATTCAAATTAGCAAACAGTTAAAGCTCAGCGTTACTGATCCAAAGGCCCTCACCAACTGTTGGGCCCTTGAGCAAGGCTCTCACTCTCTCTGCTCCAGAGGTCTCACGTCATGGCTGATCCTGTCAAATTTAACCCCAAACTCTGTGAGATGAAAAGGAAAGATTTTAACTATGCTGCAAAGTACTGTATATGTGGCAAATAAAGCATTCATCATTCATAATGTTTTGTTTTCTGAACTAAAAATAATGACCTGCTACAGTTTGTGGCCTCTGGGTTTATCCACTTGTTTTGACTTGTCACGCATTCTCTAACACGCACACAAACGCACACATGCGTGAACGCACAGGCATAGACATGCAAGTTCTAAGCCAAGCTCTGTAACAATTAAGGTTCACGATTTCAATTTACACAATCATGTCTTTGAGAGAATTACTGTGGCATTCAAGTGATAATGAATTGATAATAACGCGCTTAAACTGTGTGCCAGGAAAACATTCCCCACGCCATTACAACACCTCCACCAGCTTGGATGGTTAACTCAACTCATGGATTCATGCTACTGGTGCCAAATTCTAACCGGAAATTGAGATCAGACCAGGCTGCATTTTTTCCCCTTTTCAACTGTCCCGTTTTGCAGAACATGCGCCCACTGCTCCTGCCTGCATACGCATGATTTTGTGCATTGCACAGCTGCCACGGTTATCTGATTATATAATTGCATAAATGAGTAGGTGTTCCTAATAATATGCTCAGAGAGTAAAAGCATTCTTGGAATGTTGCATGACTAACTAGTGGACTGGAATTTACTGTAGTATAATCATCACTAAGAGAAAATTTACTGGCTGCTAAATGTCGTCCATCGTCTGATCCTCTAGATAAGGTTTATACACAAGTCTTTTTACCCTTATCATATTGTTGTTGTTTCTGTTGTTGTTATTATTATTATTATTATTATTATTATTATTATTATTATTATCAAACAGTTAAGGCTGTGGGTTACCACATAATTAAACCATGAAGCTTCATTTAGATTCAATTAGATTTAATTAATGGCTCGGTGTATCAGGCCATAGCTGTATGTTTGCCAAGCTCATGTCCTCGTTTCAAGGAAGCGAAGACGATTCACACTGAACATATTCTTATCTCACCTAAACACAAAGAGTCCTCCCAGTGTCACTGATAACTCCTGCAGCTGCCACCCCGCCATTCGCCTTAATGTGCATAAACTACACTCTACTGTTTCTCTGCCATGAAAATGGCAGTGTTTTACCTGCTCTGTTAAATGAACTTGTCTGATTCCTATCAAGGCTCCTATGCTATAAGCCAGGGAAATCAAAATCTAAACACACTTTTCTACTCGCTCACTCACTCACTCACTCACTCACTCATTGTCATGGGTCGTGAGGGGATCTGGAGCCTACCCCAGGTATCTCCCTAAAGGCCACAAGGCAGCGTATGACCTGGATAGAGTGCCAATCCATCCATTGCAGGCCATACACATACACACAACAGGCAATTTGGGAACGCCAATTAACCCAACCTGCATGTGTTCGGACAGTGGGAGGAAACTCACCAAGCACAGGGAGAACATGCGAACTCCATGCACATAGACCCCCGAGGCAGGAATCAAACCTTCGACCCTGGAGATGCAAGGCGACAGTGTGAACCACGAAACCACCGTACAGGTTTTGGCTCTCTTGATCTACATACATATTGAACACACATGAATTCTCATGAAAAGCATAAAAGGAGTATTATGTAAACCCCCCTTAAGTGAAACATATAACTGATTTCATGTCCTGCACCTGCAGCAGTTTCTTGCACAGATGGTGCAGAACTTCCTGTTTTTGTTCAAAACTTTGTGTGCTTTTCTGCAAATTTATTTTTTACAATCCCTGTATTTATACTGGTAATAGAATCAGATGCAAGTGCAAACAATTTATTGTGTAAAAAAAAGTTGCACACACATTTTGTTTGCCTTTAGCTTTGACTTCTGCACAATCTGAGTCCTGGAAAATGTCCGTGCCATCAGGGAAGAAAAACTCCATCGATGTGATGACCTGGTCATTCAGTACATCCATGACTTCATTTTATTGCCACATAACGTTGCTGAGTCTCGAACTGAGCGACTGAAGCAACCCCAGATCATAACCCCGCCTCCAGAGGCTTGTACAGTGGACGCTATGCATGATGGGAGCATCACTTCATACGCCTCCCTTCTTACCTGACACGCCCATCACTCTGGAATAAGATCAATCTGGACTCATCAGATGAGTCACATGACCTTTTTCCATCACTACATTAAGCATAGCTGTTGATTTTTTACAATGCAACTTTGCCAAGTATTTAAATCCTCTCTAATCACGCACATTCATTGTTTTGTTTTTTTCAGCACTGTCCCAGGTTTTAATAATATATTCGATGGTTCTTAACCTGATTCCAGTCATTTCTGCAATCTCCTTAGTTGTTTACTTTGCTTGATTCTATGGTTACGAGGCAAGCGTTATACAGACTTTAAGCCAGAATACAGCACACACAACATCAAACAACAGACACTTGACAAGCATGATAGAAAACCTTAAATAATGGTGCTATAAAAGAAAGACACAGATGAAAGGGAAGCGTGAACATGTGACCAGAACATTATATTGTTCAGGGCTGATGGGTGTTGTAGCTCTCAAGCATTCAGCACCACCATAACACTGACAGATTTCAATATGCACAATAAACGTTAACTGAATTGTCCTCCTAAAGCACACCTTGAGAACCATTTCTTTACAATTTATGGGATATTTGCATGTTTTCCCGCCCACTCGAATGGTGAATAAGATCTGGATGCCAATAACTGAAAATTTTGTTTGTTACATAATGGATCATTAAAGAATGTGTAAAGTTTTGCATCATTTTCTCAACAGCTCTTCCTTATCAGATGGCAGCTTCCAACCAGGAAGGGTGTAGCCTGACCCATGGTTCCTCTATGACTTGTAAAGCCACCAACCTCATTATTTTTCAATGAGAAAAAATGCTATCCATTCTCTTCTACGTTAATCAGATCACAGACATCCACGACTGCCAAATGCTGCCGTGATCGACATGGAACAGAGAGGAGCATGGCCAGTTTTGGTCCCTAGACTCACTGCAATCTGGATTTTGACCTTCTGCTTCTTCCAATAATCCTTGATTCTGGAGTGTTGTAGGGCAGCACCTCCTTCTGATGATTTATATATATTTTTAAATATATATATATATTTATATTTTTTTATTTTGAAGTAAATAAATCCTCTAACTTCCAGATGTTCATCCAGCCATTCAAGCCATTGTTGCTAAGCAGTGGTTGGTCACATCAGTGATCACTGCTATAGTCAATCATTCACTTTTTCAGGATTCACTGCGTGTCTGTGGACCGTTGGGGAAAACTAGAGGACCCAGTTAAGGAAAACTAAAATAATAATAATAATAAAAAGAAATAAGAAATCAGGTTTCCCTCTGTAAGCTGCTGTAACACTTCATCACGTACATCTCTATAATAAAACAAGCCTCATCTACTGTGTCCAGATGTGCAGTATTAGTAATCATTTATATTTACATTTTCGGGATTCAGCAGGCACCCTTATCCAGAACGACTTACTCTGATCCCATCTAAACTGTTAATGGATAAGGGTCTTGCTCAAAGGTTCAACAGTGGCAGCTTTATGATGCAGGGGTTTAAATCTCTGCTCAGTAGTCCAGTAGATCAGATCTCCCCATGCTTCATGATACTCCAGTTTCGTTGTAAAGTTAAAAGACATGCACTGTATCCCATTTGGCGTAAAGTGTTTTGAAAAATAAACGAATCAGTGAATTACTATACCTTGTACACCTATACAAGTTCAGGAATGCAAAAATATACAGTACTTACTTCACTAAATATATTAAATAGTAGTATCTGGCGCCCTCTACTGAATAACTACAGTAATTGCAGTCTTTTGACTTTTTCATTGACCATTTAATTTAAAATAAAAACAGTCCTGTCGTGTTATGGTAACCATGATGCTAACTTTGGTTCTTTAAGTGTTTATAGAGTTAACCAAGAAATGGCTATGATTGTGCCACACATATAAAATAGGTTTATTTTTCAATAACACTACCTTTATCACTTTCATGCTTGAGACTTGAACATTGCCTAACCCATGTATCTGTGTTTTTGGAAACACTTAAACACATAGTATATGATTGGGTGTTTGACCGTGTGTGTCCATTTGTCCAGTGATGGGTTGATAACCCCATCCGGCGTAACCCAGCCTTGTAACCCAACTTCCCTGGCAAAGACTCCAACAGCAACCCTACACAGGATAAGCAGAATAATGGATGGATGCATAAAGCATCTATAACCCACCCCAGGCAGTGTATAAGGGTGCATCACACAGGGCTGTTATACAGTCTTTCTTGGGCCCACAAGATTTTACAGCATGTAAGTAAAAACACTCTTGATTATGTGACTTATTTTGTCGTGTCACAAAGCATCCAAGCATCCAGGTCCTGAAGCTCACCTCTTGTTTCAACATATACAGGGAGATTTAGGGCACGAGACGGGATACACCCTGGACGGGGTGCCAATTCATCGCAGGGGACAGACTCACATGCTTATTCAGACTCATACTCACATGCTCTTTCACACACTATGGGACATTTTGGAACACCAATTAGCAATTACAATTAGCCTAATCTGTATGCCCTTGCACTGTGGGAGGAAACTGGAATACCTGGGGGAAACCCACCAAGCACTGGGAGAACATTTGTAGGAATTGAACCCGGACCCTGGAGGTGCAAGGCGACAGCGCTAACCAATCATTGTGGCAAGCTTTGGAAAAAGTCAGTTTAGAACATACTGCTTTATTTATTCGCTCTGAGTATTGTATTTAATACGGAAGTTATTGATTTTTGCTGTGGACCTTAATCAGTTAATTAAAATAATTTTAGTTACTAATTTACTGTCAAGTAGAGTATTATTACTGGTTTGTTGTTGTGGTTAGGGCTGGAAATGTGAAACTTTTCAATGTGAAACTTTACTCAATATGGTTCCTTTTTCCCTTTCCTGTTGCTTTCTTATTTAGTAGATTTCAGGATGCGCTAGATTAAGGGGCAGTAAAAACAGCTGCAATATAAAGTGAAATACAGATCAGCCATAACATTAAAAATTATTAACATTAAAAACACCTGTTTGGGTTTCTGTGCAACAACCGTAGGGGGTGCTGTGGTGTCTGGCACCAGGACAGGAACCTTTGGATGTTGTGGGTCGCAAGGAGGGTCCTCCATGGATTGTATCAGCTAGTCTGGCGCACTGGATGGATGATCATTCGGTTTGGGATCTGGAGAATTTGGAGGCCAGGATGGCAGCCTTGGGCACTTAACCTGTTGCATCGCAGGACTTGACTCTTGACTTTTTCTAGTGATTTGTGCTGCATTTGCTTTTCTTTGAGATAAGACCAACAGTGCTAACCATTAATTGCGGCAAGCTTTTAAAATAAATAAATAATAATAAAAAAAAAATCTGTGTCAGTTTAGAACATAACGGCGTTTGTGCTGAATATTGGATTTAATATGGAAGTTATTGGTTTCTGCTGTCAATTCAAATAATTTTTATTGACTCATTTACTCTCAAGTAGATTATTATTACTGGCTTGTTGTTGTGGTTAGGGTTGGAAATGTGAAACCTTTGAATGTGAAACTTTACTCAGTGCGGTTCCTTTTCCCTTTCCTGTGGCTTTCTTATTTAGTAGATTTCAGGAAGCACTAGAAAAGGGGGCAGCACAAACAGCTGCAATGTCAAGTAAAAGTCAGATCAGGGGTAATATTAAAAATATTGAAAAACATCTAGGTTTTGGGTGCAATGATAGAACCTTGGGAGTGTGCCGTGGTCTCCGGCACCAGGACGTTAGCGGTGGAAACTTGACATGTTGTGGTGCACTGGGTGTTCTGGTGTACGGAGTGTTCTGGTGCCTTTCTATCATTGCCAGGATTGACTTTTTCTGATGATTTGTGCTGCATTTGCTTTTCTTTGCGATCGGACAGGACAGGCAGGCCTTTTCCCCCCATGGGCGAGCCTTGAGCGCCCTGATCCTGTCACCAAATAGCCGGTGTATAATTGGCAATCAATGTTGTTCATTCACCTGTCAATTGTCATAATGTCGTGGCTGATCTGTGTATTTACTGTATAATAAAGACAGGAACAGAAATACTCAGGCTGCAGATTCATTATCCGACCACTAGACGGTGCCAGATCACAACGTCTCATTTGATCACTTCTGTAGAGTTCCTAGACTCTTCCTGGTTAAGGCTATCTCGTGTCTGTGGCTATTTTTAAATGGTTGTGGTGTCTGTATTTAGTCAAATGCATGTTATGAACATGAATAATAAATTATACATTTTAAAACAAACTATATTTAGTTTGAATGTAGACTCGAGTCGATGGCCTTCTATGTGCACTGTGCTAATTGTGGGCTTAAGTGCACTAGATGTGGGTTTTGAAATTATTTTTTTTTTGTTCTAGACAAGGAAGCCATCTTGAATTCTTGAGTCCATGATGGTGTTCAGAAAGTCAGTGTTTATGGCTCAGGTTCAGAATGTGAGCTTGAATCCAGGCAGCGCCAAGCAGCCACTTTTGATTCCATGAATAAGACCTCATCTACTCAGCTCCATTTAGATAAAAAGAAAAAATACATCTGGCACAGCTTATCAAAGTAAACTGATACAAATCAGACTTCAAGTGAACACTTGCATAAGAGATAGCCCAGTGAAATTTAGTTATTTTAAAGCGAGCTAAATGTGTCCCCACAGCCGTGTCAGTCACCGCAGCAATGCATTATTCTCATTCACTGCTAAAGAACAAGCTTCCCAATGACCAGCTGTGTGTCTCAATAGCAGCCTGAGCTTCAGCATTGTCTCAGATAATAACAGACATGCACACAAGGCCTCGTTTTCTCCAAGTGATTTACTTCATTATGCAAAAAAGGTGAATGTATACAAAAAAAAAAAAAAAAAAAAAAGGAGTTTATAAAACTCAGCAGATACATATATATATACCGTTTGCAGAAATGTAGAATCCCCACAAACATTTCCAATTCACTCTATATTTATAGAGTTCACATTATAATCCGTCTATAATCCATACACACCCGACTCAGTCATTTAAAAAAAGAAGAAGAAGAAAAAAAAGTATATTTACATGGAATTGAAAAAAAAAATTGACCTCTGTAACCACATGGATTGGAAACTACTGTAAAACACTGCAGTGTTCTTTCTGGAGACAAGAGAAAAATCAGAATAACTCGGGAATGTAAAGTGTGTGTCATCCTAATAGCTTGGAATGTTCCCAGTCAGCAATACACAATGCCTGATTGTAGCATCACAAAAAAAAGAAGAAAAAAAAAATGATTGTATTAAAAAGAAAAAAAAAGAATAAAATAAGAGCGCTTTCCATCCGAACTTCAGAAATCTCCAGCTTTGGTGTGTTCAAGTGTCCAGTGACCAAAGACTGCATGGTTCAAGTGGGGTGCAGGTTCTTTTCCCACACTCTGAATAGCCCGCACTCCTTGTGTCTGTGTGTCTGTGTGTGTGTGTGTGTGTTCGTTCAGCCCCTTCACTCCCTCTTTCTTGTCCATGAGTGGAGAAGTTTCTATCCTGCACCTGCAACATAGATGGGAAAGAGAAAAGTGAAGTCAGCGCTCTCCCTTTTTCTCCTCTCCTCCCCCTTAATCTCACTCCCTCACACACACACACACACACCATTCAAACTGCAGACAGTCTGGCGCCGGCTGGAAAACTTTCATTAACCCAAGCTGATAAGAGCTGGAATCTTTCTGCTCTCTTGTGTGATCATGTCCCGTCTTTACGGTAGCAAAACAGTAATTCACACACGCAATACCATCTTATTTCTGAACAAATAAACAAGAAGTGACCTCATTAAAAAAAAAAAAAAAGACAAAAAAAGGGGGCTAAAGATAGAGAGAGATGAACTTCATGATGACGGTTTTGGTGACTAACAGGAAGAATGTGGGATGTTTTTTTTTGAAAAACACTATATATTTATGAGTCATTAATAATTACAATGTTTAATATGTCATGTTGTTCAGCTGAAATGAAATGAAAAAAAAAAGGAATTTCTTTTAAGTCTAAGAGAAATGTGATAAATATGAACCCTTAAACTTTCCAAACTCTTTACATTGTCCACATTTCACTCATCATCCAAGTAAATACATTGCAAACACATACATTAGTGGAAACTCATGAGTGTGTGTGAGAGAGCATCCAGGTTCAGGAAGTTCAACCTACCCATAATGGAACACCTCCAGAGGCGCGCGCGCTTCTAATGGCACAGAGCTCCATCACTTTCTTTGGCCAGACTGTGTGTGATCTCGGAGCTCTGCAGGAAATAAAAGCGACACAGTTTAATTTGCATCATCACCATCATCATCATCATCAGATCCATGGATGTACAGCAGGATGGAG
>JAAGKR010006146.1:34448-45346 GCA_011419295.1 Clarias macrocephalus
ATTAACTGAGATCGTTAAAACTTTCCACCTATAGAACAGTTAAAAGATGTACATGAACAGTAGTTTAATTCGAAATTATGTTCAAAATGTATTTCTGACCAAGTTTCAAATTAATCCGGACATTTGTCCTCCTGGTCAGGGCTGTGTGGGTGTGAGGAGGGACTAAACCCTGGATGGGACATGGCCATCGCAGGGACGTCAAGTCAAGTAGGCTTTTATTGTCATTTCCACCATATACAGTTTAATACACAGTGAAACGAAACAATATTCCTCCAGGACCAAGGTGCTACATACAACATAAATTAACAACATAAATTCATAAAAACTAATAAATATACAAAACTAGCTAAGACACCTAATTTAGCTACCTAGCTAAAACACCAAATAAAATAAATACAGTAAATTAACAAAATTGTCTAGGAAATTGTGCACTTGTGCAAACAATACCAAACACTACACAATACCATTCCCTGTGACAATGTAGTGCCAACCAGTACGCAGACCTTAGTTGAGGTTGTGCAAATAAATTGTCCATGAGTTGGCAAATGTTGTGAACATTTCATGTTGTAGTAACAGCAAAGAAAATGTTCTTGTGCAAATAGCAGCAGTAAATATTGTGCAAAAAAACTGTACTTCAGGATAAAGCTGTGCACTGTGCACACATAGTTTCATAATATAGTAGAGCCAGTCCAAGTACCTGCCCTGACCTACCTGTTTTTGTGATTAATTCATTTAACAATGCTAACTGAACCCTTAGAAATTCAAATAAGATTATAATTTGAAATCCATTAAATTCATATAACCAATTGATTAGGCACAGGTTTATGCTCACAGCAGCAAGGACAACAAAACACAAGTAATATTGGTTGTTATTAATAGTGATGGACATACGGTTAAATGGATTCTCAGAATATTGCAGTAAAACTATTAACATTTCCAACAAATTATGTGTCTGGAGCTCAACTGTGATCATCTGTTCTGCTAAAGTTCTGCTTTAGTGTGTTATAACCTAATTTCACCCCTGAGTACAGGGAACAGCCTAGAGCCCCCGTGTGTTAAAGATTGCATAAGCGATTTAAGAGTAATGCTGTTCAGCATTCTCACAAAGCTATCACTGTGACAGCTTTAGCCTGCAGCGCTTGCAATGTTTACGTTGAATAATTAACCTGTTTTTTACCTGACTGGGGTGTGGGCTCGCTAACATTCGGGTAGGGTTTTAGCATTAAATGCGACCGTTTCCTGTAAACTGGCTGATAGCGAAGGATGAGAAAAGAGGAAAAATGCTTATTGCAGAAATGTGTCTTTAAACATATTTTGTTATATAATTATTAACTTCACATGATTACAATGTTACAAATGCTTTGTTAAGGATGTAACTTGTTTTTCTTTAATTTAAAAGCAGCTGTCAAATATTTGTACACCACTATTGCTTATGAGATTGTTTCATGTGTAATATTAACATGTTCTCTATCTCATACATCAATAAAAGATGCATTTACCTGTCATGTATACAATGAATTTATATATCTAATAAGGCAATTATTGTTTGAGGAAGGAACATTTCCACCAAGAGTGAGATTTAGGAATAAACTATTACTGTAATCATAAAAACGTTCCTGTGCCCTTCCGAGAACTCATATTCACAATATGCTCATCCTGAACCACCTGTCAACCTACTTAATACCGTTGGACACTACAGTATACAGTTGTTCAACGAGTTTTGTGTGAAAAGAAGGTTGTTCAGTGTGTGCCTAGTGCTAAACAAATAGAATGATCCACCCTCTTTCTTTCTTGGTTTAGTGTGGGATAATAGCAGGTACACAACTATGATTATCCTTAAGTCACACCCTATAACGCATCACATATGTCAAGCACAAGACGTTGCTTCACTCTGCAGTCTGAGTAGTTTTTTGTAAGCTTACCAGTGCATTAGAACAAACATTAACTATGGTATGACACAAGGCCTAATAGACTTAGAGCTACTATTCTTCACTTCAGACTGTGGAAAAGATCTTGGATGAAAGTTTGACTTCAGTGCTCGTGTTCTTAATAAATACACAAAAGAAGTTTTGGAATAAATATACAGCCGTGCACAAAAGTTTTGGTTCTTAGGCAACATTTTATTTAAAATTATAATGCTCAAATCGACAACCTCTGACTTTGCAGCACATGTGCATACGCCGACTTCAAGAACATTGAACATTCCTGAATGTATCATACCTGATGTAGTTACACGCAGAGGTGATTTCCTCCTTTAGTGCATTTTCGGATGAGCCCAAGGACGAAATATCAAGAAGTTTTCAGTCTGTTCCGTCTTCTATTGTTAGTTTTAAAGCCACATTGGGTCTGAAGTAAAAAGGAAAACATTTTTATAAAGCAAAATGTATAATTTCGACCAAACAGCACTCATATTAGTTCTCTCTGACTTTTTAAAGTAGTAATACAGTTTGCTTTTCAGCTGTCATGGCATCCAGCTTATAGGTTTGAGGACAGAGTTATCTGAAGATGGATCATTTGCCTTTGACCACACTTGGAACTTGACTTGACTTGGAAAGGCAAAAATATCTGGCCTGCTGTAGTATTTTGTCTAGATTTCGTGATAGCCTGCCCTTGATATTTCATAATAATATGAGTCATTTTACACCTTCACATGAAGTCTAATCTCTACACATTCTGTACACATAGTGAGCACATTCTGTTTTAATCACTTCCTAACTCAAACTAAGAATACGTTAAATCTGATTAAAGTTTTATTTACACTAATACTGTCTTCTTTTACTCAAATCATTTCTGAATACCTTTCTCTTTGATCATATTTTACAATGTCGTGAAAAAGTATTTGGTGCTTTCTAACAAATCTCAACTTTAACAGATGTGACATGGAGAACCAGACCTAACGTCCATCGCAGTTCTTTATCTGATGCTACTTAGTATTTATCGTAGCAGTTTGTATTGTGACAGCTTGCTGTTAGCTTTTAGCCCTGTCGGCTAATTTCAAATAATAAAATATAATAAAATAATTAAATTATTAAGGTAAAAAAATAATAAATCTGTCCAAACCGACCTGCCCCTATATGAATCAGGAATTGCCCTCCACTAAATCATGAATGCCACACATTTTGAATCAAGGACTCATCTAAACAGAACCAATCTGACAAAGTGAAGCACGCTTAAAGACTGGACAAATACTTTTTCACTGCACTGTATTATTTGCCTTATCTTAATCTACTGAGCTATTGCCATTCTTCTCGTTTATATATATTTTATAGTTTGAAGTTATTTTCATGTTAGCTGATGTTTAGGAATCGAGCTGTTATAGTTAGTTTGTTTCCGCGAATAAACTCTCAAATGTAAACTAGCTATTGCAATTATCATGCTAGGTGTGAGAGATTATGAACAAAGGTGGTTGCAACGGTGGCAAGTTGTTGGTACTAGGGATCTAAACCTGGGGCCTGAACTATAGTCCAACACCTTAACTACGGGTCTACCCATGCCTGCCGTTAGTTGTGGGCTGCATCCCTCCCGTTTTAAACGAGCTTGGGCCAGCACTGCATCCTGTGGGTAGGCTTTGGGCATGGAACCCAGGCCTTCCGCAAACCTACCACTGAGCCACACCACTGCTCCATATGTTGAGTATTACGAGTAATAACTAATCATTTTGCTTCTTTTGGTTTTAGTTTGTTGATTATCATCCATTTTATAATTCTTGCATAAGCAGTAAGTTATAATAATTTATAGTGCACCAGGTGAGTCCCAGCCCTCTCTTTTCCCCTCAGCACGCGCGCGCTCTCTCTCTCTCTCTCTCTTTCGTTCTTTCAGCACATGGGCGAAGAATTTCTCGAGCGGCGTCAGTGTGTCTGCCCCGCGCGCTCGCCTTCACACACACGCACACACATGCGCGCGCGCGCACGCACGCGCTCTTCTCCGCCTCCCGCGCGACCTTCCCGCGTGCAGCTGGACGCGCACAATCGAGCCGTCGACAATCGGCGCGCATAATTAAAGCCTCCCTCCCAAAGAAAAGCTTTCAGGGAGTCTTTAACCCCATCATCGTGCACAAAGCCTCTCTATTTATCAGCACTTACCCAGGGACATGAAGCTGAAAAAAAAAAGATCAGGGAATATTCTGGAGAAAGTAATGTATGTTAGCTATTATTTAAGAAGCCAAGCAGAAATCCTTATCATGTAAAAAAAAAAAAAAAGTAAACATTTGTTAATAGCGGCACGTGGTGGGAGGGGGGGGGGGGGGCTTAGTGGTTAGAACTGTAACCGTGCACGTCCAGGGTTTGATTATGGGGCCAGGTTCGATTCCCCTCTCCGTGTGCATGGACTTTGCATGGTCTCCCCATGCTTGGTGGGTTTCCTACCACAGTCCAAAGGCATCCAGTTTAGGCTGATTGGTGTTCCCAAATTGCCCGTAGTGTGTGTGTGCCTGCGATGGACTGGAACGCTGTCCCGGATGCACCCTGCCTCGTGCCCCGAGTCTCCTGGGACAGGCTCCAGGTCCCCCGCGTCCCTGTATACAGGATAAAGTGCCATAGATGATGAGTGATTGAGTGAGTTAATAAAAGCCCACACGGCTGCACGGTGGTGTAGTGGTTAGCACTCTCGCCTCGCACCTCCAGGTTTGAGGGTTTCAATTCCCATCTTGGGGTCTGTGTGTGTGGAGTTTGCATGTTATTAGTGTTATTATATATAACATTTAGTCCTGTTCAACAGTTTTGATGGTGATTGTCTGTGGAAAATGCCTGTTCCCGTGCTTGGCAGTTTTAGGAAACAGAAGTTTCTTTGCACCGGCAATCAACCTCATAAACAGTTGAACTGGACTATATTCTAACACCCTTTTGTACAGTCCTGTTATTTGCACCAATCAAACATCTAGTACTGTGTAGTGTTTTAAAGCATCACCATGCTGCCATACAAACGTCTTGCTTCCTACTACACACTATTGCTACTTGCACTACTTATTATAGTATAGGTGATGCACACAACGGCTACTTGCACTACCTTGCACACTTACTTTGTGTACACTTTCTGTACATACTCAGGATTTCTGCTCCGCGGTCTTTATTCAATCTGTAAATTTACTGAATGTTGTGTACTTTCTGTGTATAGTGTTTGTCTTTAAAAATGCACAGTGTTTTATGATGGTCTGAGGTTTGTGATGGTTTGTGGTACATTGAGAACCACAAACAGCTGGAATTAAATTCCTTGTGTGTGTCAACGTACATGGCGAATAAAACCTGATTCTAATTCTGTTGTTCTCCCCATGCTTCATGGGTTTCTTTTGGGTACTCCGGTTTCCTTCCACAGTCCAAAGACATGCAGATTAAGCTAACTGGCATTCCCAAAATGCCCATAGCGTTTATTGGAATAAATGGTCACTACTGGCTTCTATAGTCCCTAGTTCGACTACAGAGGTTCCTAGATGGATGGATAGATGGATGGATGGATGGAAAAGACCACATGCATTCAATCTATAGTTTAAAAAAACAAAAACAAAGCAGGATCGATTCCTAGCCAATGCCAAAACCCTCGCGGTCCCAAGCCAGAAAAATCAAAGTCAAAAGACCAACACCAACCTTACATGCGCCCAAACTCTCTGTGTGTTGTTTATAGTGCTCCAATATCTCTCTGTCTGTATTTAACCCCTTAAATGGGTGTGGCTTAAATCAGAAAAACTGAACAAACCCATCAGGTGTGGGATGTCAGCGCTGTCCACGTAGTGCATGGCAGTTTTTCAACCTCAGTTACATCATTTGAGTGCACATGACCCCGCCGCCCTTGGCTAATTCCACCCCAACAGTTATATCACCCTGTCGCATCACACCGCTACCAGCCCATGAGGCTAAAGACTACAAGTCACATTAACCCAGCCACCCTTGCTGCTCATGCTGAGTCACGGGGCAGCCTAAGACACCCAGGCTGGTGTCACTCAGTACATGTACATAACGTTATGTTAGCCCGACTAAAACTGGGCTGGATGCAAAAATGTTAGGTTGACTGGAATCATACTAAGTTGAACTTTTCAAATTTGGACTAGCACACCCAGGTAGTGCGGTTGGTAGTCAAGCTACTTACTTCCAGCTAGTCGAGCTATGTTATAATTCAATCAGACACAGAAGTCGGCCTAGACACTTTGCTTATGCACTCTACAGTGTTTTAACTTGTAACCTATTGTGAAACAGCTGTACAATACTGTGTACTACTGACGTGTGCATTAACTTATTTAAACATTTACTATACTCTAATACTATACTCAGAGCCCCACATGAGTCTGTTCCGTATACATCACTATACAAAAACTCACTCACTCACTCACTCATCATCTATACCGCTTAATCCTGTATTCAGGGTCACGGGGGGCCTGGAGCCTATCCCAGGAGCCTTAGGGCACATGGCAGGTACACCCTGGACAGGGTTATACAAAAACTGCCTGATTTATTATTATCACCTTGACTGCAGTTGTGTGTGGGTTGTTTCATTAATTTTTTTAAATATATTTATTTATGTGTACTTTAATTTGTATTATGTCTATCTATATAAGTGTACTTAAAATGTAAAATTTAGTTGCATTGTAAGGACTGCTCTAATTTAGCTCTATTTAGTACAGTGACAATAAAGAATTTTGAATCTTGAATCTTGAAACTTCCAGCCTCCTAACACACATTATGAGTGTAGATCAATCCCTGCTGTTCGTTATCACCCAAATGAGGATGGGTTCCCTGTTGAGTCTGGTTCCTCTCAAGGGTTCTTCCTATTGCTATTTCACCGTCGCCCTCAACAGGGACAATCTGATCATTTTGATTTATACAGATTACCTCACACATTTTATACTCATTTTTATGATTTTCACTATATATAAATATATATAAATATAATAACTATATAAATCAAATTGAACCAATTTGCACATATAAAATATTTTATTGCATTTTAGCAATTTAGCACTACTCTCTTCTACATGGATGCACCAAGGATTGTTTTGTTTCAGCTCAGAAATTTTGATGCATTCGACTAAAACGCCAACTAGGGAAAAAATGGAAGGAAATTCCCCAACGCAAAACTTCTGCGTGAAAACTCGGGATGGTTTCCTCAAGCCAGAGTTCAGCGATTGATATCAAATCAAAGTAGCAGCTCATTTAATTGTTTTGAAGAAATAAATACTGCTTGCTTCCCTCTGTAAAGTTGTCCATGTTTTTATTGCTTGATATGCTACGTGCTACTAGCTAACTTGTTTAGCAAATGTTTGGCGTGTAACGTAATAGGTTAACCAAGAAAAGATCCAATATTAACCCACGTAAAGAAGGCATTGCCACCTACAGTATCATAGAGTTGGACATACTTCTGCCAATAAATTGATTTCCCTGCCATGCTTGCATAGAGACACCGATAGCAGTTGAATTAAATGGTCTAGTTGAATTATGACCACTGCTCGACGTAACTGTGCATGTAAACGTACTGGTCAAGTCCGTGCCTTGACTCACTGGTGTGTCCAAATTGCCTGGCATGTATGATTGGTGTGTGTGTGTGTGATTGTGCCCTGTATTGGGTTGGCGCCCCATCCACGGTATATCCCTGCTTCGAACCCCAGGATTATCTCCAGCCCACGCAGAATAAACTGTATGGAAAATAAAGGAATGAAAAAATGATTTTAATTTGTATCCGCCTGCTATATTTAATTAAACGAAATTAGTTCTACCTTCCAAAATATAAACAAACTAATAGCCTAATAAATCAGCTGCGATCATGACCAGGCTGCCACTATATACTGTATATATGCATGAATGCATTTTGCAGCACCACAGGTTATATTTATTAGTGAGCATGATCAGTCTTTCTCCCTTTCATATGACTCTATTGTCGCGTCCTGTGCATGCAAGCACAAATAATCCGGATGCACCGTGAACCGCTCTGGCAAGCCTTTTTTTGGTCAAAGGAATACAAATAATGCACCTACTATTTATATATCTGCATTTGTATCAGTTTAGATCACATTCTCAGTATATTCCAAATGACCTTTTCATGTTTAGTTACATCATTCATCATATAGTTTCATGCTCCTTAAATGCATCCATATGTTCATCTAAGTCTCAAGAAAATTTCTTAGATTACTATTCTCATCAGCATGGATGCACCAAGGATATTTGGTATCGGCTCAGTGATCTGACTCCAAGTAATACCGATACATTTGATTAAAACTCACAAGACGTTCCTCTGAAGAAAATCCGACAAGCCCGAGCTCAGCGGGAGATATCAAGTCAACATGGCTACACCGACAGAGCATGAAGAGTAAACAAGGTAGCAGGTCATTTGATTATTTTGAAGCTTGATTCTTTCCAAAATATGAACACAGAGACATCCATGTTTTTCCCACTTTGTAACTGTGTTGAAGATGACATCATTCTGAGCTCAAGTTCCCTTTCTTAGGAAAGCATATGACCAATGCAGCTGCGCGGATCTTTGAATTATGAGTCTACACAGCACTGGAAATTCTTAAATTGCATTAGTATCCATTCTAAATTTAAACAATGAAAAAAAAAACAGATTGGGTTTTAAATTATACAAATAGTCCCCTTGAAAGCATAAGTTTGTATCTGAATTTTTCTTTTTTTTAATTCGGAAAATAAAAATCACAGTCCTGTTGTATGGAGTTCAAAAACTTTGAAGCAGAATATCTCAAAACTGCTCAGAATGCAGATAGAACCTAATAATACCGGGGGAACAAAATGATTGTCTAACCCTAACCCCCACTGCCCCCACCCCCCCATAATGCAACTGACATGCAATCATGTCAATGCTATATTTCACCGAAACACCGACCAAAGAAACACAAATCTAAGGATATAATAAAGGACTTTACACAAATAAATTCAAACTCCTCAAACTTCCTCAGTGTGACACGAACATCTCTTTGGAGAAAATTCAGACATGCACAAAACAGCAACTGATTTGAGAACAGTTCTATAATCAGGACCTACTGTAGGTTATTGAACCAGTTCTGCAATCCATTTCTTTTCGCACATCTCTGACGTGCAGGTCTAAATGCTCATTGTGTCACACCTAAGAAGTGTGGAGCCAGTGGTGATCTATACACGCTAGTGTCAAGAACCACAATCATGAGTAATGCTTATGTACATCAGTGAAGTCTGCCATTTGCATTCGTTTGCATTAAGTATTGAAAATGGAATTACAGTAATTCAATTACATTACATTTTAGCAACGTTCATTGTCACCAAGCATCTTTACAGAACCAAAAGTAAATAAGAGAAATTAGTTTGAAATGTGTAAGGAAATGAGCATGTGTCAGAATGATCAGATTGTCCCCGATGAGCAAGCTGAGGGCGACGATGGCAAGGGAAAGCTCCCTGAGATGGCGATGGGCAGAAACCTTGAGAGGAACCGGGGAACCCATCCTCATCTGGGTGATAACAGATAGCAGGGATTAATCTGCACCCATACTGGAGAGGTGATGAACCAATGTCTGGTTTAATGCTTTAATTTAACAACAACGCACATTAAAGTCTTAAACAGTAATTAACTACTGACAGATCTAATTAAGATCCTAATTTACGAAATGATGGTTTTTCAGTCGTAATGACACCTGCATAATATGTGATTTCTTAACAGGGTCTATGAATGATGGGATCTTTATCACTCTGTTTTGCTTGATTGACTTTATGCATATGCAAATTGGGTTGTTTGGGTGTAAAGGTATAAAAGATACCTTTAGACACAAACAACCCAATTTGCATATGCATCAAGTGCCAATTTAAAAAGTGAACTGTTAATTTACTAATTTTGCACCAATTTATCTCTTTCTCACACACACACACACATTTTCTTCCAACTTTGTCTATATTGTACCATCCTCATATAAGGACTGTTAGGTATCATTTTATTGCCAAACTTCTTCCTGGTTGAAGACATTGAGTACATTTATAGTTATCAACAATGAATAAAGACAAACAAACAGTCAGTAGAAACTGCAATGAGTCTTACTACAGTAGATACAGTTTATACTGGGTTCAAAAAGGGTTAAAAAAATTCATACATACTTCAAACAAAGGGTAGCTGTAAGTGGTGGTGACCTACTGTAGGAACAGCAGTGGAACTTCAATTTCTTCCTATAGTGCAGCCAGTGTACAAATTTACAATACCACTGTAAAATGATCTTGTGTTGCTCGAACGTGAAGCGTGCCTCTGCCATTTTCTTTGCCTCTCTTCTGACAGTCATATGATAATATCAATGATGGTGTGACTACTGGCATCTTTAGAATAAACATAATACTACACATTGCCGCCATAATTCAATAGGAGTTTTTGAAAAAGGTATAATACAGCACAGAGCAAAAGTTTGGACACACCTCCTCATTCAAAGAGTTTGAATTTGTATTATGGCAAGAAAAAAGCAGCTAAGTGAAGAAAAACGAGTGGCATCATTACTTTAAGAACTGAAGGTCAGTCAGTTGGAAAAATTGGGAAAACTTTGAAAGTGTCCCCAAGTGCAGTCACAAAAAGCATCAAGCGCTACAAAGAAACTGGCTGACATGCGGACCGGCCCAGGAAAGGAAGACCGAGAGTCGCCTCTGCTGCGGAGGATAAGTTCATCCGAGTCACCAGCCTCAGAAATCGCAGGTTAACAGCAGCTCAGATCAGAGAGCAGGTCAATGGCACACAGAGTTCTAGCAGCAGACACGTCTCTAGAACAACTGTTAAGAGGAGACTGTGTGAATCAGGCCTTCATGGTAGAAGATCTGCTAGGAAACCACTGCTAAGGACAGGCAACAAGCAGAAGAGACGCGTTTGGGCTGAAGAACACAAGAAAGAACACAAGAAAGTACTGTATATACACACCTATATATAAATCTCTCTCTCTCTCTCTCTCTCTCTCTCTCTCT
>JAAGKR010006147.1:0-45342 GCA_011419295.1 Clarias macrocephalus
ACACACACACATACACACACACACACATACACATACACATACACATACACATACACATACACATACACACACACACACACACACACACACACACATACACACACACACACACACACACACACACACACACACATACACACACATACACACACATACACACACACACATACACACACATACACACACACACACACACACACACACACACATACACACACACACACACACATACACACACACATACACACACACATACACGATCACATGTATCACAACAAAAAAAGATAGCAGAGGCTCCTTTTAATCCATGCTTGTGTCCTTACTTTGGCCAGATCAAACAGGAAGTTTTCAAACAGGTTCCAGATGTGGTTGCTGGTGTATATCTCCTTCATCTCGACCTCTGTGTCCACATAGCAGTGGTTCAGGAAATTCACATAGGCGATTTTCACCTGAAGAGGGCGACAAGCAGCGAACGCAGACAATTACAAATAACAAGCAAGTAAAAATCTTCTCAAATATACCAAAGTCTTTGTAATGCTGATTTTCTTTGTACTTGTGGGTGTTCAAAGTCACTACACATCTGGCACATCTGATGTACTGCACGTTTAACGGTGCCAGTGAAATAATTCCAATGAACATCTACAGTATTACACACTGACGGTACAAGCCAGTTGTCCACAATACTACAATCATTAGTTTTATATGAACTGTGGAATATAGCTATACCCTGCGCTGCTCGTTACTGAGGAGAATATGGGTTCAGCATGGTAGCTAATCAGAGCGGCATCGCAGCAAAACGTTTTGTTCATTACACGCATCCAGCTGTAGTCGACCACAACAAAAAGTAAGTGCCGCTTTGTTCCATTATTCGGTATTATCAAGTATACGCGGCATTACTACACTGTTGACTGTTACAGTATACTGGATGATATGAAATTTTTGGGAAAAAAAATTATTTATTAGAAAATGAAATTGCTACTATGCTTTATAATAAATGTTCAGTGAAGGTTTGGTGAAAATCCCATGACTTCCCTTGAGTAAATGGTACTGTATAGTGACCCCTACGATTCACAGGCAGAATGTATGCACCTATGTTTGCGCCACAAAAATGCCTAGTAAACTGTGAAATAGCGCCCCCTATCGAATGTAGCCCACACATTGCAGTGTGACGCCGTTCACTTTTTTCCAAATAAAATAACTTTATTTATAGTTTCATTTGAAATGACAGTCAAGTAATAGAAATTAAACTTAACAGCAATACCCATAGTTAAACAACGATTATAAATAATGATTAAACACATCACCCAGCCCAGAATACAGGGTCACTTACACAAGCCTGTGTGTACCAGAGCTTACCTCAGGGATGCAGTCCTCATGCGTCACCACCTTGACGATATCGTCGAGTGGCAGCAGTGAGTTGCACTTGATCTCGGTGTAGACGTTCTTGCCCTCGGTGCAGGCTGCCAGCAGCTCCACCAGGTTGTTGTGGTAAGACAAGGCGCCGTTCTCATCATGCCGTTCTGTGTCTGAACTCATCAGGTGCAGCAGCGTGGGGAATGACGCCCGGTCGTTATAGAACACTAGGACTTCCTCACCAGCGTTCACCAGCTACACACACACACACACACACACACACACACACACACACACACACACACACACAGATTGTATATAAGGATCTTCCACTGAATCGTTCCACTCATCCTAAACCAGACCTTAATCTCAGAAACCAGAAGATAATATTTTAGCCCTCTTAGCGATTTCCCTCTGGGCTTAATAAAGTTCTTTGAATCTCACTCTTTCACTCATCATCTTTATCCTGTATTCAGAGTCACGGGGGGGCTGGAACATATCCCAGGAGACTTAGGGCACAAGGTGGGGTACATCATGGACAGGGTGCCAATCCATCGCAGGGCACACACACACACTACAGCCAATTTGGGAATGCCAATTAACCTAACCTACAGGTCTTTGGACTGTAGGAGGACCCGGAGACAACCCACCAAGCACGAGGAGAACATGCAAACTCCATGGACATAGAGATGGGAATCGAACCTGGCCGAGAATCGAACCCGGACCCTGGAGGTCCAAGGTGACAAATGCTAACCACTACGCCACCATGCCACCTTAGTTTTGCAATGCAAAACATGCACACACAAGCACATAGCAAAAAAAGAATCAGAAATAAAAAAAACAGTATTAATGTAAAATTGGGGAATGTGATAACTTCCGTAAAAATTCCCAAAGAACAGAGATGATCCAATGGTTTAGGTTCTGGGTTACTGATGGAAGGCTGTGGGTTCAAGTCCCAGTGGGGAAAGACCTTGGTGCGATTACTGACTCCAGTTTTTTTTTATTTGTAGATAAATACTACTAGGCTAGTTTTGTCCATCTCAGACTCACCGTTAATATAAAAAATATGTCATCACAAAATGCAGAAGAGTAATTCATTCATTGCTTGATACCACAAAAAATAATTCGCTACCTGGACGCTCCAGCAGGTGAAGAAGCAAGCTCCAGTTAGTCCAGTACGCAGCAACATTAAACCTTACTAGAACCAGAGCATCTGACGTCTCATCATCCATATTTTATCCACACTGCTTTCAAAGTTCCCATTCATTATAAAATATTACTAATGCCTTATAAAGACCTGAATGGACACGAGCCATGGTGCCTACGTGAACTTTTGATCTTTTATGATTCTGAGTACCTAGAATAATGAAGATTGCAGCAGGGGGGCAGAGCTTTTCCTTATAAAGCCGCATAGTTATGAAACAGTCTTCCAATTAATGCTCTGGACGCAGACACGGTCCCAGACTTGCCTGAAAACCTATTTGTTTTAATTGGGCCTTTTGTAAAGCTGCAGATCTAAAGGGTTCATGAGCGTAGAGAGCACTGGTACACTGGAGTTGTTTTATGCTGACGCAATCAGTTTGCTAAAAACACTCAGGTCTCATTTATTACACACTGGATAACTTTCCTTGGATATCTTGGACGTGAATCTAAAGGATAAAACTAAAGCATAAATAGGCATGACGCACATGCTTGACGAGCCTTAGAAAATATTTAGCGCCGCTTAACTCTATAGTACATAGTTACAGAAGAATCATGATTCATGTTCACCTGGGTTCACTTTTGTGTCTGGTGCCTGTTAAATGTTTCTTCATCATGTCCACTCATTTCTGACTGATCATTAAGGATAAATCTAAATCTATATGCAGATAATCCGTAAAAGCTTCTCCGTAAAAGAGAATGTCAATTGTTACGGATCCGAGTAATCTGATTGAACGAGAGACATTCCATGAGTAGTGATATTCCAGTGCTCTTATGCACTACAGTATGTTTAACTATATATATCACTCCGTCGTTAATTACACTAACTATCAGCGGCAGCCCAGGTGAAAGTAGGTCGGTAAGGACAGGAAAGTGTGGTGAGCTGCTGCCTGACAAAAACCACATTCGAAACCAGTCACAGAGACACTTTCAGCAAGAAAACACATCTGATAACGTTGTCATCTTTTCTTTTTTTTTTTTTCCCCTGATTTTGTCGTGTCCAATTCCTCCCCGTCACTAGGGGGCTCCCACATTAAGGCTACTACCACCACTCAGTTGGGAGAGCACTTTACCACTGCCCACGTTCTCTCTCTTCACACTTTGTCTCGGTAGTAACTCATAGGTCATTCCGAATGGTCTCTGAACCATCACCGTGGTCCTGTTCATGATTAATTAGAGCTACAATGCTACAACTAGCTTCTAACACAAGGCTGAATCCCAAATCTCTCTCCAACTCTTGATCTACTTGGTGTGTGGAACAAAAGATTCTTCACTTCACAGAGCGCATTAGCTTTCCTACTTACGAGATTTACTTAGATTTATTTTGATGACTACCTACCACCTTCAGGGTTTATTCTCCTCACCTATTGGCTACATAGTACCAGAAATAATTTAAAACTACTTCAACCCCTGGAAAGTACACTATTGTCAGTTGCCAGCTCAATGATAGACCTGCCAATTTTATATATATCATGACCTATTCATAATAAATGCCATTTATAGATCTGTTGTATAAAAGCAGGATCACATAAGAGGGAGTGCTGTTGCATTGGATATCAGCATGGTCTTAGACACAACGGTGCAGACCGAATGTCAAAGAAATTCCTGAAATATGAAATAAACTAAACATATTACAGTCAGATGGTAAAAAATATGCAAATGCGAGACCTCATTTTAATCTGCTCCAATGGTTTGATTTTGCAGGTCTATTCCAGGTTTAACTTTTTACAGAACACCTTCATGCCTCACCTCGGTCATCACTTTATCTTGACACTTCTTCACATATTTGCCATCAGCCTTCACTATGGTCTGCAGGAAGCGCAGGTATGGGACGCGGCGGCCGTGCGTCTCTATGCAGTGGACGAAGTGATGCACCACGCGGTCACTGATCTCATTGCACAGGTGGTAGTTGTTCTGGAAGATGTACCGCATGGTCTTCGCCTCCAACGGCTGCTCAAAGGATGCAGGAAAAGTATCGTGAGCAATCCACAGTTAAAAACCAATAAAGAAGTGGAAAACCGATTTAGACCACGACTGCCCGAGGCTCACTGAATCTCAGTATATCGGGATAAGTAAAACCCTCACACACATGGCTCAGTGGTAACGTACCCCTGGGGTGAGGAAAAGGTTGAGGTGTTTGTGAAGCAGAATCTGGTTCTGAGGGTTATCGCTACAGAAGTTCTGCAGGAAGGTGTGAGCCAGAGTCATGATCTCCTTCATCTTCTCATCTCCCTAAAAGTAAGAGTGGAAAAATGTTTAATAATAATAATAATAATAATTTTTTTGTAATAACAAAGCACCTTTTATACATTCTACAGTGTGAAGTAAAAAACAATAATAAAAAGTTAATAAATTAATAAAATGGACTTATAACTAGTTCTGCACAGTTAACGCAAACAAGACCTCCATCACCTTACAGATCAGTGCAATTATGTAATCGCAAAAGGCTACAATTTATTACATGTCATTTATACTTCCTCTGGAATTTATGTAGTTTTTTAATAGTTTAAGTTAATAGTTTCAATGCTTTTAATATGATAAATATTGGCAAACATCCTCTTAATGAGATCATTTGTGCTATTATTTTCTGCTAGCCTAGAGAAACACATCTGGGTAATAAATAAAACTCAAATTAAGACGAATAATCCAGTGAGATTCACTCGAAAGAGGCCCTGAAAATTCTGTAATAACTCCCACAAGAAAGGAAAAACAATGTGCTCCTCAGCATATGGAGCTTCGAACACGCCGGGATGCCCCTGAGTCGGCCCGATTAGGTAGGCTCCAGCCAGCCGTCGCACTGTTTAAACACCGTACCCCTTCACTCAGTCACTCGACTTCTCATCAGGATGGAGGTGTATGGTAATGAGCAGCGCATCTCGCATAGAGCTTCATAGTGCGACCCTATTGGGTCACCAATTTGTTTAAACCATGTGGGTGAATTTATTAAGAAAGAAATATGGTGTTCCTGATGTACCCTCAAAAAGTGTTATTCAGAAAATGGCGCAGAAAGTCGAAACGACAGGATCACTGATCCTTTTTCATGGCGAATGCCGTATTTTATTATTTTTTTTAGTTCAGATTACTTCATCATTGCGAGAATTATTACAGAATATTCGGGGGTCTCTTGATTGAAACACCCAAGTTTGATCTACTAGAGATTACTAGTGTAATGAATATTTTACATAAACTGTAAGGTTGAGACATATTTTAGGTCCACTCACTGCCTCATAAGGGATCTGTAGCAGGTCCAGCACTACGGTGTGAGCTCCCATGTTCTTCAGCAACCTCTGCTGCTGCACACGACTCTTCTTAGCCGGGTAACACAACTTACTGAGACGTTGCAGGATCTACACCAACATGATGAAATTACTAAAACATGCAGATTCATGGCGCACCACAAGACAACTTTCATATTCATAGGAAGATAAAATGTAGATTTCATGAGGGCGACACGCACGTCTTTCACAATGTTGTAGTTGTTAGCTTTGTTGCTGTCTATCTGCGGCTTAACGTTTCCATCCTGCACCGGACTCAGGATGCCCGTCTCCTGTCAAGAGCACACACAAAAGCTCCCTCACTAAACAGCCAGCTCAATACGACTCTGATAATGATGAGAGGTACACAACTGTAGTGCAGGTCCATATGGGACAGGGATGCGATGATGTGGTTTTATTTGATTTTACTATTGGATTTACAGACTGTGACTCTGTATTTACCTCATATAAAACGATCAGTAAAAAATAACCACAGGAAATGTATTGTATTTACCCAAACTGATATGTTATCTCCTATAGGAAAAGCTGCATTTAAAACACAAGGTTACGTTTGACAGAACTACTCAAAGGTTTTTAGCGAAATTGTATATTTGATGTTTTGGTCATGTGATCTACTGAAAGTATAATCAAGTGCAATCTTAAAGGCCCCGCTCTCTACAACAAGTGACTTTAGTAAGGTCATTTACATCACTGTACAAACAGCACTTCATAAAGACATAATTAATTCTTATCTCCTTATTTGAAAAACAAACATTACATTCGGTCTGAACAATACTTTTGATTAAGTATACACTGATGTGAACAAATCTTTGCATCTTTAAGCATCTTCGTTCTTTTGCATACTATCATTCTCTCCAGTCTGACTTGCCACTCTTGCCAGAAATGTTACAGAAATTAGGAAATTAATGTTCAACATAGTCATTGTGAATGCGTAACTGACCCCAGATATTATGAAAGCCTGCTATGACTAATATTTCTTCCTGTCAATTTCACGCAGCGGGTGCAAGTTCAAGATCCTTGCCACAAGGGGGCGCACCTCTAAGTTTTGCTCCTTAGCCTGGGTTTCGGTGGCGTCTTCATTGCCGTAGCCTCCGTTCTTTTCCACCCACAGCTCTGATTTCTCCACAGTCAGCCGCAGCTGGTCCAGATCAACCTTTATCTGTTTATAGTTTTCCACATCCTGTTCAGACACCAGCAGCTGGACCTGCCAACCCACACACACACACACACACACACACACACACACACACACACACACACACACACACACACACACACACGTCAACATTATCAGCAACGTGCAAGACAAAAAAGAGCAAATACGAAGTGACGATGAGGTACAGAAGAGTATGTTACAGAGCCTGAGACCTGTTTAAAAGCCTGGAGAACCTCCGCTCTTTGGCTGAAGTGCTTGAATAGGAGCTGCAGCGAACCAGAGACCAAAGGAGGATAGTCCTGCATGATGAGGTGAATCAGGACACGCAGGAAGGTTGTGCCTCCATCGTCGTCCAGATCCACCGGTGTCCGCTCCTTACCGCTGGTCAACATGAAAACAGCAACCTTTATATCACTTCTAACATGATAACATCCTCATCAGGCTGATGACCAATAAATGGATCAGCAAGCGGAAATAATAATAATAATAATAAGACTGAAAAAAAGAATATAAAAAAGGGTTGACTAGTCATTGTTGATATTTCAATTATATTTATATTATAATACATATAGATGAATTGCAAGGAATGTGTGTCCATTTAGTTTATTCTTTTGTATTTTTAAACAATGCAGGCTTTAAAATATTTTTAAGCTTTTCATTTATTTATTTAAGAAATGCACTGAGAATAAAAATAGATTTTGGCTGATAATGTAAAACAAAGGGGCATCATGTCGTCTTTACTTAATTTAAAAAAAAAAATTTTTATAAAATGGTCACAAAGTATAATAATAATAATAATAATAATAATAAGCCAATAGACCAAATAATGAGAAACAAGAGCCCACTCACCTTCCAGCAAACATATTCTCTGCTTTTTCTCCAATCTCTTCAGAATTTGGCTCTGCAAACATAGATGCACAAGATTGATAAACACAATAAAAATCACGCAAACACAAAATATGTCACCTATAGTGCGATCTACGATCTAAATATAGATCTACAGTCTATAGTGACCCAGAAAAGTTAGGCTGGACATCACAGAGCGCTCTCACCTGAGGGCGTAAAGGGGAATTCAGTGACGGAGAGACTATTGTCTATGGGCTCTCCAAACTCTTTCTTGTAGATGGAAAGAAGGTAGGTGATCCGATAGTCCAGACGTACACTCAGGATGAACTAGGAACAACAAAAACATAACACTTAATATGCAGAGTGATGATCTAGATTTACATCTTGTGTAAAATCTTTTACAATATAAAAAATTTTACAACAAAAAAAATTGTGTTTATCATATCTGCATTATTATCTATAAAAAATTCATTAAATACACCTGGACAAATGCTCATCAATGCAAACATCTAATCAGCCAATCAACTGGCAGCATTTCGGCATGTAGACATGGTCAAGACAAATCTATTAAAAGGTTCGAATCGAGCATCAGAATGGGAAAGAAAGTTTGAACATGGGTAAAAAAAATTTAAAAAGCCACTGAACTTGGCTTGGTTGTTGGAGTATTTCTGAAACCGCTGATCTACTGGGATTTTCATGCACAACCATCTCTAGAGCTTAAAGAGAATGGTCTGAAAAAGAAACAATATCCAACGAGCAGCAATCCTCTGGGTGAGAACCCTCTGGGTTGATGCCAGAGGTGATACAGTAGGAGAATGGCCAGACTGGTTTGAGCTGATAAAAAGGCAACTGCAACTCAAATAACATCTAGTTACAACCGAGGAATGCTGAAAAGCATCAGCACGTCGAACCTTGAAGCAGATGGGCTGCAGCAGCAGAAATCCACAACAGGTGCCATTGCTCTCAGCTGAGGACAGGAAACGGAGGGTATAATTCACATGGGCTCACCAAAATTGGACAACAAAATACTGGGAAAACATGGCCTGGCGTGATGAGTCTCAACTTCTGCCACATTCAGATGGTAGATCAATCCTGCGTTGCATCAACAAACTGTTTTAACATGACAAGCGGTTCACTGTATTCAAACGCCTTCCACGATCACCAGACCTCAATCGAATAGAGGAAAACCTCAGGATGTGGTAGAACAGGTGATTCATGGATGTGCAAGCACAAATCTGCAGCAACTGCGGAATGCCATCATGTCAACATGGAGCGAATGTTTCCAGCAATTTGTTGAATCTATGCCATGAAGGATTACTGCACTTCTGAAAGCAAGAGGGGGTGGAACTCAGGTGTACCTATTAAAGTGGCTGGTGAGTGAGTGTGTACAGTATATAAACAAACTAAATATAAAACACTAATTACTGGAACTAGGTTCAAAACCCTTCAACATTTTATCAGAACATGGAAGGATATTGTTGAATCATCAACTTTGTAGAAGTTCATGCAAATCCGGACCAGAACACACTCATTGCTCAATGTAATAAATAAATAAAGCAATTCATGTTCTGCCCTCAAATGTTCCGTTGTCTGTTTTTATAATTCCACTCGGTTTTTCCAAGGTTCGGTTCTTTCTGTATGCTTTTATAAAAAAGAAAAGGAGACCATGCACATACTATATACTTGTTAATATTTCATCACCTATGTGTGAGAAATCTTGTGCCCAGGTTGTCCTTTTTTCTATGAGAAAGGCAAATAAAATGAAAACAAATGGAGGGAAGATAAAAAATAAAAAAAAACACACACACACCTGCAGAATCTCAATAATCCTGAGCTTGGTGTCCATCACCACTACATCCTCGTTTTCAGACAGCCCATGTGTTTTTTTCTCGTGGTCTGATATTGTTTGGGAGGGACTGGTCAGCATGGCACCTCTGCTCAAAACCATCTGAGTCATCATCTCACCCACATCATGGATTGTGCGCAGAACATTTTTACCTTTACACACATATATATATATATATATATATATATACATACATACATACATACATACATATACATATATATACATACATATACACACATACACACACAGAAAAAGAAAATTAAGTCAAACAGCTGCAAACCTCAGGTCACAATGAATTTATTATAGTCCTGGACTTTATAAAAACACAAAGATGTAGTTGTAATGTTCAGACTCGTGCTTGACATGCAAAAACCATAAGGTTAATTAATCCTCGTTGTGGTGGACGCACGTTTATGGGAAGCGGCAGAAAGAAGAAAAAAATCCACAGAGACACAAGGACAACATACAAAACTCCACATGACTGAACTATCATGGAGCTGTGAGCTTGCAAGTCTTTCTGCCCTAAGCGATGACACCTTGTAAACCACAACTATGTATTTTATGTATTATCAAATACATAAAATATACACCGTTTTATAAAAAAAATCTATTTACTATTGCTTTGCGCTCCTTTAATTTAAAGGCAAACATGGAAAGTTGCTCAAACTGCTGCGTCTTTTTTAAATTATCGAGACTTTAGCTGTTTCTACAGTAAGTGAGGTAATTATTTTTAGCTTTATGTAACAATGACGCCATTAACCGTTTCCATTCATGACTACCGCATGTACTGTACTTAAAAAGAAATTGCTGCACTTAAAAGAACAATCTCTCTGAAACGGTTGTCTTTTTTTTTTTTTTTGTTAACTCTGGGGTACAAACCAGAAGCGAACACATCTCAAAAAGGTCAGGATTTGGCATCACTCGATTAAATGACAGTAATCCTGTCCTTTGTGAAACTGCTGGACAGTAGTATATTACAGGTGTTTAGATCGGCTGTGCCTATTTTGATTTAGATTTGCGTCTGACCTCCTTCGGGGGTTTTGCTGAGTTTGTGCATGAACGTGAGAGGGTGCTGCACGATGTCCAAAATGGCCAGCAGGGTGCGCGTGAGACCCAGCAGCTCGCAGAAGCTGTAGAAACCGAAGTAGACCAGATTGCGTGCCAGGTTCACCACCTTAGAGAAAGACAGAGAACCATGACACAACTTGGCATAAACTTCTTACTACAGACTAATAAGGAATATAATGCTCGTCTAAGAAAGAGGGAAGCTGAATGTTTTAGCATGTGAAAGAGAGAGAGACACACACACACACACACACACACACACACACACACACACACACACACACAAAAGCCTGTATGTTTACATGCAAAGATTTTCTGCCCTTTGCTAGAGACAATCTGTAGATTCGGCATAAACATGTACTCTAAACACGGCACTTTTTTACTGAGAGTCTTAAGTTACACTTTAGCAGAAATCCGACCTGATTGTAAGTGCATGTGAAGAGTGCATGCTGGTATCAGATTTACCAGAACAATGAGACACTTGTTAGAGAGAAACAGTTGCTAACTGTTTAAAAAAAAAATCCCAATTTTCCACTTGCCTTGCTTGTTTTAAACAAACAAAAAGGTTCTAAAAAGTAACTACTTATTTACCTGATGGTAATAATAATAGTCGTCCATCACTTCCATGCCCGACAAATTATTTTTATATGCGTGTTACATAAGCGTTTGTGTTGCTACAAAAAAAGCGGTTTGATTATTAGGGGTGCCAAGAGATAACCCCATGTAGAAATTCAACTAGTGAAAGTTTGATTGACATTTTTCCATGGTGAAATTTATTTGATTTAACAGATAAGTAAACAGGTTGGTCCTCATTCAATAGTTGGCCTCGGTCTGTTTGGCCTCGATCTGTTTCCTTCAGCCGGATTTATTTTTGCGATTTTTATTGAAAAAAAAAAAAAAAAAAGAATCATCAGATGAGAAAAGAGCTTAAAGTGGTCACCAAGAAATACTTCCTAATAAAAGTGGCTTGCCTCTAGAGTGAGCTCGTTCTTCTCCTCATCTCCGAAGGGTAAAGGATGGTTCACTACATCGTTCAGGTACTGATCAACAAACTCCTTGGTGGGCGTAAAATTCCTCTTCATCTCCGTTCTGGCTGCATCCCTGAACTCATAATCGTACCTGAATGAATGAAAAAATGAATGAATGAATAACATGCTCAAGACCCACTGGATGCAGATAAAAACAACCGCTGAATGCAGACTAATGAACAATTAACAGAAGCAATTATAAAAGATGTCTTCTATACACACACTATACGTTTTTTCCCCAGGATAGTCCAAGCTACCTATATATTTCATCATTTGGTATCAGAATTCTTGCATTGATTTTGTATTTATATATTTCAAGTAAAATTTAAATTGTCTTATGAAATGGTCCCCCCCTCTTTTTTTACAAGCATCTCAATATTTTATTTATTTATTTTTTTTTTAACAGTTGTCTGGTACCTTGCAATTGCAGCAGCATGACTATACAGTAGGATACTCGGACGGTGTATAACCAAAATAATATTGAGATTTTACTGAATTTAGTATTTTACATTTTACTAAATACTAAAATTATCTATAGTACCATATATTTTTATTTTTTATTAAATATTATTATGTTAATACTTAAAATAATATATAGTCCTTGATTGGAAACACAAAGTAATATAAACATACACTGCCCATCCAAAAAAAAAAAAAAAAAAGTCACAAAAGTTTCCCCAAGAATTCCAGAGTCACAATAATTTCTCTTCAATATCTTGTATTGATAATGGGAGATTCGAACTATTGCATAAAGTCTTCTCCAGCACATCCCAAACATTCTAAATGGGGTTGGACTCTAAATTATGTCGCTCACTCCCTGAACCACTTTTCCACAAATTGAGCCTGATGAATCCTGGCATCTTCATCTTGGAATATGCCCATGCCATCAGGTATAAAAATAAATAAATAAATAAATAAAAAATCCACTGATGTGAAAACGGTAGGCACTACGCATCTTAAGTGTTTAAGTGATTTCCCATCATCTTCATTCAGGATGATTTTCCTCGAAGAAGATGGTTCACCAGCACCATCCTTCCAAGTTTTAATAATGCGCAGGATAGGTTTTAAACCAATTTTAGTAGTTACAACAATGTCCTTAGAAATTTTATTTTCTTGATGCAGGCTAATAAGTTAATCCTTCTGAAACAGTGCAACATCTTTGCCACGATCACAAGATATGTCTTCTGAGATTGGTGTTTAAAAAATGAGAAGCCACTCACTGCATCAGTTAGTGTAAAAAATAAATAAATAAAACATGCCAGCCGAACCATATTAATCCCTGCAATAATTACCCAGCATACCCTCTAGTCCCCTTTCATTTGAAGCACTTACTCCTTAACCGTGATTTTACTAGGGATCTCAGTCCAAAGGCGCGCATATCGGACGGGCACCACGGCCTCCTGGGGATCACGGTCGACGTGCATGTGCAGCATGAGGCGGCAGAAAGAGGCACGTAGATTATACGGCAGCAGATCATCACACATGCAGCGCAGGATCAGATCCACTGGCAGCTGGGGGGAGATCTGATTAATTGCCAAGTACTGTCTATCGAGACACATCTTAGCAAAAAGGTTCAGCTGACACCTGGGATGGGAGGAGAAAACAAAATTAAAAATAATAATAATAATAATAATAATTAAGCAAAATCCATTTCATCACTGTTCTACTGAAGTTTGTTGTTTTAGAAAACTGAATGTATGATACAGGTCTAAAAATACATTTAAACATTTCAAAATCACACCTTTAATGCAGATTTTAAATAAAAACAGCAATAAACAGTGTAACAGGTAGTGTAGAGCTAAAGAGAGAACCGGACCTGTAGTAGGTCATGTGTTCAATGTCTTCTTTGTGGTTGTTTTTGGCATCCTGGGACATGTTACGGATGGACTTGCCGTGCGGCTCTTTGTTCTGGTCGATCCAGTACAGCCACACGTCATCCTCCTCAGCTTCATCGTGCATCATGACTGAATCCATAGAGTTCTCATTATGTTGAATCACCCTGACAGGGACATGCGCCCGCGCACGCACACACACGCACACACACACACACACACACACACACACACACACACACACACACACACACACACACACACACAAACACAATGTATAACGCACAGAACAACAAAAAGCAGCCCAAGAATTTTTAGCTCAAAAAAAAAAAGTTCAAAATTTAAATTTACACAATCTGTTAATTTGTATTATACTTTTTTAACAGGTTATATTCACATAAGCTCACTTTATTTACAAATTACCTTAAGATTTATGATGCTACATGTGAATATTCCAAATGACCAGTAATTATTTGCATTTAAAATGTAAGCACATAATAGAATAGAATAGAATAGAATAGAATAGAATAGAATAGAATAGAATATCGGTATGGTCTACTTTAACCCCTATTGTTAACTGGTTGTCTCCATAGACAGTCCTAAATAATTTACATGTCTGACTTAGGTTCATCTGTTTGTTAAAAATGCATGTGAAAATGCATCATCCAATCTGATTGAGATGTGGACTGGCCACATCTCAATCAGATTGGAATCTGAGTAGTTTGGAGGTCGGATCAGCACCTGTGGGCTCTTTGCCTGCTGGGCCCTGTGCATGTTGGGCTGTGGTGCACTGGTATGTTCTGGTGCCCTTCTATCACGGAGAGCATTGACGTTTTGGGGTGATTTGTGCTTTTCTGTGGGATCGGAGCAGACAGGATAGCCTTTGCACCCCACAGGCATAAATGAGGCATAATCCTGTTACCAGTTTACTTGGTATATAAATGATAATCATTGTTAGTGGTTTAATGTTAGGGTTAATGGGTGTCTGTGGTGTATTATAAAACATACTTGCCATTCATTCTATTTATTGTAATGCAACAATAAATAACTTGGTGGACTACTGAATCCCTCATCATACTGTATGAATGATGTATTGTGCTCAAAGTCATACAATTAATATTCACCTCTAATAGGATCTGTGCTGGTTTATCCATAATTCTCCTCTTACAACGTAGACTGGGTATTTAAAAAAATAGTTTTATTTCAATTCTGAGCTAAAAAAATCACATATTGTATACTTTAAATGCTATTATGAGAAAGAGAATTGATGAAGAAAATTACCATACTTACATGTTTATTTTTACAATCAAAGCTGATAACTCTTTTAAAAACACTATTGTCACTTTTTTCCCCCTCATTTCGACTCAGAAACCCCAAAAATATTCTGTTAACAAAACCATTTGTTCTTTAGTTCGTTTGTTTAGCTACCGCACGGCACATAACATGTAAGCATGACTCAGCACTTTCTCACTGCTCACTCCTCTGTGATATTTTGGTCTCTTCTGTTTGTGACCTCATTGTCACCATCACAGTGCATGAATCAATCTGTTCTCTTGGTACACTTGGTAACCGGTGTGATCTCAATTTCTAACAGGTGTGATCTCAATTTCTACCTGCTGTTACAGATTGCACCTGCCATGTCACTGCACCTATGATGACCTAGGTGTGCGATAAGCTACATGATGCAAAGATCGGCCCTCCCAAGACTGGACTACCGGGGGAAATCCCCAAACTGGCTGATGACCAGTACATGCCAGCTATACCACAACACTATCATTGTCAGGCACTGATAACACTGGATTGAACAGAGGAAGAATCTTACTTGGTCTGGATGAGGATGTCTGCATTTATGGGGTTGAGCATTAACTTGCAGATGAGTTCTTGTGTGACAGGTATGGCTGTTTTATTGGACACACACAGATCTGAAAGATAATCCAGAAACCTGAAGAAAAAAAATACAAGACTCGTCTCAGTAATATGTTGTTTTCATTGTACACAAATAAAAGGACTTCATATATAATTGTACAGAAGAAAATAAAGGATTAAGTACAGTATCACTATGGACATCAAATAGGGAGGAAGTGATGAGAAAGTTCACTGGAGAAAGGAGTCTGCCTCACCAGTTTCAGTGAATCAGTCCGGAAGCATAAGACGGCAGTATGGGAAAAGGGGACAGATTTGGCCATGTGGATTGGTATTCTTTACGTATATCCGTGTCAAAGTAGTACAAGACTCATTTTGTCAAACTTGAGAACAAATCTGACTTACAAACATGGTTCAGCAACATAAATCAGGGATCTGTAGTGGTGGCTAATTCGTTCTTCTGCGTCATTGATTTTCAATCAACACCCTTCACAATGTGTTCATTATGAAAACTCGGACTGTAAAAATGTGACTTTGAATTTTAAATCGTGTGTTAATTCATAAGTCTAAGTACAATATACGTTTGGTTGTATGGAATCAATAATCAGGTGAAAACATTGCAGTTTTTGTAGACGTTGCAGCTGATGCTCGTTCTTGTTCAACAGGTCTAGCAAAGCCCTGGGCTCGTAAAATTTACTTGCATAATCAGACCTGGGTTCCCGGTTCTTGCGTAGAAGCTTGACAAAGGTCTCAATCTCGCGAGCTGTAATGTGCTTCTCCAGCAGCTTACGGTTGTTGTGAAGCAGAGCTGTGATTGTGTCCTCTGCCAGGATCTCATAGCCGATCTGAGATTGCATGATGGAGAACTTCTTGGCAATGTATTCCTATCAGGAGAAGAACAGAAGACCAGGACAAATAAAATCACCGGCTATGTCCATTTAAAGGAGGAGTCAGCAATTTTACACTTTTTTTTTGGTCCAATACTGCAAAAATATGTGTCCGGTGTTCGTCCACTGCCCCGATTAAGTAAATAGGAAACAAGTGCAAGAAGTGTCACAGACCAAGCCACATAACACTGTTCCAGCCAATCAATAATAGAGGAGCTCATAAATTATTTATATTTCTAACAAAAATTGTAAACCAAAAAGTGTTTTAGTGCCCAAAGTACTGTAACTTTCAAATTATTTAATTAAATAAATAAAAACTCTGGGAACCCTTTAAAAAAAAATCACATTAAAAACGCATACAAATTAACCCTGACTAAACACAAGGCTACGAAAGAGTTTTCTTCTCTTGCCTGGTTCTTGCGATAGTCCTGTTGCGAGTGGCGCAGTATCCTGTAGCAGAGCTGCAGCATATATTTAAAGTGGGCATTGCGTTGATCTCCCAGATCCTCTAGTTTCAGCATGGGTCCCTCCTCACTTTCTGCAAACGTCGCTTTCAGAATACCAAAGATCTGATGAAATACACACATGCGTTATGTAGGAAATCAAAATTGGCTTAATTACTGTGTTGGATCTGGCTGATGATAATACAGGCATGTTGTTGTAATGTCTGTATGAGTATATATTAAGGTGACACAGAGTGACTGTGGGGACATGGATGTACACCTGTGCCAAAATGTTCTGTTCTCTCATGAGCTTCTGTCTTTCTCTATTGGGATTGGATATGACCACTGATAGCACATCCTGTCCATTATTGGGCACTTCACATACAAAGAAGATCAAATCTTCCAGCAGCTTGGTGACAAACCTGAATAACACACAGAATATAAGCTGTAACTTTATGCAACACTGAGAACAAACAAGCAAAATGAAATAATTTTCCTATAAAACACATACTATATATAGAGTACAAGAGGTCATACAACTGTACATATCTATTAGCGATTTCAAGAGGCCGTCATTTACACTGCATTCACTTGTTAAACAATGTCAATCTTTTATCGGAGACTGGGAACAAATAATGCCACAGTACCACATAATGAATGCAATAATGTTCCATTAAAGCAAATAAACATCTTGCAAATTGTGCAGTTGACCATAGAGTTGGCTTCATCTAGTCTGACTTGTTTTCAGTCTAATAAAGTGCTTTTATTTTCCTTGTTGCATTTCTATCTTAACTGACTTTATTCTCCATTGTATCTACCAGTTGCCAGTTCCCCATACTGCTGACTACTGGCTGTACAAGGTACGGTAAATCTGTAAATCTGTACATTTGATGCATACCTGCGGTCGTTCTGAACAATCTGGCACTTCTCCAGCTTGCGAACAAATGCCTCAAGAACTTTGTTGGCATCGTTAGCAAAGTCCAGGTCTCTCACCTCAGACAGAGGTACAGAGATAATCGCAAAAGCCTCTTTATCCTCCTTGATGGGACATGTACCAATCTGCAAGGGCAGTCCACAAACATTGTCTACATGATGTATGTGATGACTGACATGATTAAAACGACCCTAGCAAAGGTTGCGGTATTAACCTCTCCTGAAGACTTTTTATTCTTTTTATACACACCTTGAGCATAACAGGTCTCTCCTCCTCAGAATCGATGGCAATGTTACTGCTCGTTACCCAAGTGTTGGTGCACAGGTTCCTCAGCCTGACATAAGAGTTCCTGAAACGCAGCAATATTTTAGAAACAGTTTCAGTGAGTAAAACAGGTCAGAGTCTATGCTGACAGATTGAAGCATAGAAGTAAAAAAAAAATTATAAAAGCTCATGGCAGAGCTGTTTCTGCTATAAGAATTCATCGCGATATACACAGTAGTGTGTGCATTAGGAAGTCAAACCTAGGGACCAGGCAATCGGCTCGCTGTAGTGTGGTGGCATCCAGCTCAAAAAGAGATGCAATGTCATTGCCATGTGGAACAGAAACGAGGATGTAAGTTATCTTCTCCGAGTGACGCTTCTTCTTAGAGAACACAGAGTCAGTCTCAGCCTAAGGGGAAACCACAGACAAGGTTTGGGGAGACTCTTTAAGGTGATAAATATTAAACACCCAGATTCAGCTAACACGTGGAGCGTTAAAGACATCAACTGGAACATAAACAAGCTCAGGAAAAAGCCTAGTAAAGGACAAATAGGTGAGAGACTTAACCCCAAAAACCAAGTAAAAAAATCATTTTTCCCCCACGTCACTGAGAATTACACTACCAGTGAAAAGTTTGGACACATCATCTAATTCCCTGTAATATCCTGATTTATATCAGGAAATATCTTTCTACACTGTAAAACAATGGTGAAGGCGTCCAAAACGTGCAATAATCTCCTCTGAACAGTTAATATTGAGACGTCTCCTTATGCCCTATAAAGGCTTCATAACCGCTTTAATCTGAGGTCCTGTAAACTGGAGATTTTTGAGGCTGGTAACTATAAATGAACAACAACTCCAGCAGCAAAAGGCAAGTTTCGGTCATACTTTCCTCGACTGGTCTTCATGAGAGCCAGTTTCATCATAGTGCATGTTGCACTAATACTAATACTGTTCTTGCAAGAACTACTCCAGAACTGCTAACATTTGTGTTTAGAAAAAATACAGTATAGTTCTAGAATGTAGAAAATAATTCTAAACTTGTGTCTAAACTTTTCACTGGTACTTTATTTCCATAATAGCTAAAAGATGCTTAACAAAAGCTACATAAAAATTTTAAATATCATACATGGAGAGGTATACTCAAAAAAGCATGATGATGATGGCAGCTATTTAAACCCAATTTAGTCGGTGTTTATTTCCATCGCTCATCTACGTATCCATCCATCATACAACCGCTACCAAAGGAGTAGGAGTGTAAGCTGCTAGCACTTGATAGCAACCCTCGCTATTGGCTTACTGACCTTTTGCAGGCAAATGACTACCATGATGTCAGTCACAAAAGTGGGTGTCAGAAGCACTGTTAACTGACATTTTAGTTGATAATTATGCTGAAGGTTTATTTTGAAGACAAAAAATAAGAGAAATATTATCCGAGGATTACCTGATTACCTACCAGATTACCCAATGCTTTATCACGCAGATAAACGAGTAACCTAGCAACTGATAAAGCTTAATTTCTACTGATTCATTTCATATAGAGCATGTTGTGGTGAACTTTGTAACTTATTCAAAAGTGAAACAAGTGTGCGAAAATGTATGAATAACGATAATATGGCGAAGTCTGATTTGTTTCCATAACATAATTACGTCAGAAGTACACATATGTGTTTCATCCTGGATTTGGTGGTGTTTGCTAGCTAGTGGTGGTGTTTGCTAGCTAGTGGTGGTGTTTGCTCATTCAGTTGCAAGTGAGACAATGACATGCAAGATGTTGTGTTTTTTGCTTTATCAAATAAAGTAATATGCAGGCAACATTAACTAATAGTTAATAAATGAGAGTTCAAGCTTTATAATTAACAATTAGCAACAACTTAGAAGTAATTACTAAGGAAACAAAGTGTTGTTTAAGATGATATAAGATTAGATGATGTGTTTTCTCACTGAAAGTGCTACCATGCCTGGTTTTGTATTTGGGTTTTGGCAGTGGTACCCAAAAAAAATCCATCCAGGAGCTGGTGGGAGCATGGCAGACAGACGTCATGACATCAAGTACAACGCAGTAGTTAGCTTGTTAACAAACCCTAGCTATTTTAAATACACAATATTACATCCCAGACTTGGCTAACTTTTAGCCTAATTTTAGCTAGCTTGCTAATAATCCTGGATATTTTTTTTTATATGATGCAATAGTTAGGCTAAGGTTAGCTAGGGTATTACTGCTCGGATTAAACATAGAAACATCAGGCATGTACAATTTGTTATAAAATCGGCATGCATCCTATAGTTTGTTAGTGTTCCACAACATTCACTCTCCCCTGTTAGCCGGACACATACAACCCTAGGAAACATTTGGAATGTTCTGAATATTTAACTCACATGTTCAACAGGATGTTGCATCATCCGACTTTTCTGAAGATCGTGGGAAGAAGAAAAGTAAAGTTTTCATTTTTTATATCCTTGCTTTTTTAAATAATTGACAGGACATACTGTATATCTATTAGAAATGTCATACTGTAATGTGCACAGCATTACAATCTAGACATGTGCTTCAGCCACACAGGTAATGCTTTCATTCCTGAGTCTCTCTGCAGCTCTTTCTTTGTCTTCTTTTGCTACAGAGTGAGACACCATGTCTCCCACAAGGCATCCCAGATTCAGACATTATGTAAGGAGCCCACTCCATGCACAGGAATGAGTTGAGTGAGAGAGTAAGTCGGTGTTTGTGCGTGCACGTGGAAACGGAGTCAGCGGAAATGAATACCAGTGTAGCATAACTCTCATGAGGATGAAAGACGATTGTGTAAAATCCCCCAGAGTGCTGGGAACAAGCTGCAACTGTTCTACAGTGTGATTAAGATAAAGAGATAGAGAGAGAGTGAGGAAAAAGAAAGAGCCGATAGTGTGAGGGTGTGTGGAGGACATGCTGAGATGCGGTGCTGAGAACCCACCGCTGCAATTACACACTCCTGTTAAAGCAAAGCTATACAACATAAACACCTCAAACCTCATGCAGTTGTGGCAGATTATCATGCAATGCCAGGAAAGGATGAAACCGCTAAACTTTGCAATGCACACACCAAAAAAGTACAAGGAAACAGCGAATAAATAGATAAAAATAAAGAAAAATCTATGAAGAAATGTCAAATGCCTGACCTCTAACCTTGGTCTGACTTACCTCTGATTTCATATCTATGTTCTCATCTTGGAAATCAGGATTCACCTGGAACACACAAACATATTCACGCACTTTAACAAAGGTCCCAGGATCACGGTCATGAAACAAAAGAATGTTATAAATAAGACTGGAGTTATAATAGTGTTGGGAACACTGCCATCTGCAGCGTATGACCTGAAGCACAATTTTAAAATGGAAGATAAATTAATTAAGCAATAACACTAAATAATAAGAATGGGAATCACCGGATACGATATCATCATGATACCTAGGTGCCGATTCGATCGGATCGCCATTCTATTACCATCACCATTTTATAAATTAGATTTATAAGATTTTGCTACAATTCGGAACAAACTTGGCAAATAATTTACTCCTTCCACACAGGATGTTATGCTGTTATGCTGCCTGCGCACCACCTGTAGGATTACAAAAGAATGGCAACGCTTTGCCACCTCGAATGCAAATATACAATACTGTGCAAAAGTCTTGGACACCCTGTATTTCTTCTGGCACAAACTTTCCTATGAGCAAAACATTTCTGATTTCCAAGCAACAAAATTAAATGTTGTAGAAAAATATTGGTATGCCAGAAAAGGAACCAGCCCATTATATAACTGACCACTATTTTCAGACAAAAAACATGAATATTGGGGTCTGGCATGCAGAAAAAGGAGCAGGTGCAACAGTTAAAGTCCACAGAAGTGCTGTGGGTGGTTCTGCAGGATGCTCAGCAAAACTTCGTAGCTAATTTCCTTATAAAACTGCACAAATTGAACCTGAGATTAAACAGTCCTCAAAGCTATTCGCGTCAAATATTGAATTAATGTTTTCTGTAGGTTTGTTTTTGAAGGCATATTTGCGCTATACCGTATATTTAAATATTCCTAAGACTTTTGCACAGTATTATATATAAATGTAAAAAAATTTATAAAAATTGGGAATCAGTGTGGTCATAAATAATCTGTCGTGCAAAAGAATCACGATACATAACTACATCTACTCCCCTCCCTATCAGCCAGGCTAGAGATTAATTCAAAATGGGTAATGAGGTCATTTAAAATAATAACGAGCTGTGTACCTCTGCAGCCAGGTATCTGCCCGTGGCCAGGTGTTTGAAGCGGAAAAGACTGTTCCATTGGCCAGCTCCTCCTCTACAGGGGTCATAATGTACCACCTACAGCATGTGAAAAAAAATAACATGGTTATGATGGAAGAACGACAAATATGATGCACGTGCATAAAAGGTATAATACACTTTTTGGCTCGTACCTCGATTTCCCAGAGTGCTTTGGAACTGGTGGCAGAGGTGGCTGACTGGCGCAGGGTGGTCCTCAGGAAGACGTGCTGCTGCCGCTTGTAGTCGTCACAAGTCAGGAACTTTTCCTGCTCAGCATGGAACAACCTCACCACGTCTCCCTGATGGAAACAGAAAGACGAGGACATGATGATGCTGGCCATGCATGATGTTCTGTGCATTATTTAAAAAAATAATAATAATAAGGCGATAATAAAAAAGAAAGAAATCTTACTCCTTTTAAAACATCCTCTCTGTAGTCACTGAACTTCATGAAGAGTGTAACCTTCCAGCTGGTGTTACAGTTTACAGCATTCACCTGGCCCACACACACACACACACACACACACACACACACACACACACAGTTAGTATTGTGCAATTTCTGAAGCATGTGAAGATACAGCACAAAATCTACTTGTCTGGGCCTTCTGTATTTGTTTAACACAACTTCCAGAGAAACAGGAACCACTGCTTTCTCAAAGCCGTAAAAAGTTCATTACTCCCACAGAACAGCGAGCAAACCGATTTACTAATGCTATAAATAGTTGTGTGTTCCAAAACAGGTTTAGATTAATGCCTTAATTCTAACACGGTATTGTCTCTGTAGAGCTTGTGCAACTGAGTTATCACTTTTATGATGCCGCCATATTGCTATAATACAGCACAAGTGAAACAGAACAGTACAAGCGAAACACCAGTGATCAGGCCTTAAAATTGACCAAGCCAGACTTGTTTGACCCTGATGTATTAGGAAATACCCGACATGATAAATACTTATCCAATGTGATCATCGTAATCTGTTTAATACCCGTTTCATACAAACGATTTTACCCGCAGGTTCATAGCTATTACCCGAAATCTTGTGTCTATCGTGAATGTATGCAATTTGTCATCACCTTGTTAACCCTTAAATGCGCAGGTTTGGGTTAACCCTCCACGGTAAGACAAACTTATGTTACACTTTAACACCAGGGAAAAGCTGTACATAGTGATACATTTATAGAATCTGTCGGGATACGCAGAATGCAGCAGCGCAGGGCTAGCACATCTAATATGAGGAACAGCGTTAATTTTTTTCACGATAGCTAAGGGAAATCCAGCAGCGAGCGTTCATGCAGATGTGTGAGCCACCTGTTTCTGTCCGCTGGTTTATCTGCCAACTAAGGATAGAAAAGAAGAAAAAAAAAAAACACTAAATCAAACCGCAAGACTGCTTTTCTACTGGTTCTTTTTAAAAACAGGAGAGCAGCAGAAAAGTCCGGACTATTTTCTCAAATAAGGCACTTTGGAGTTACACTTTGGAGACAGAATACCTGTTACTGGTCTTGGGAGAGCAGCATACGAACATCATATTCACTTTATATTGTAGTTCTACTGTCCTGATAGAGGATGGGATGATCTGGCACATTTACACGGTGAGTTTAATTAAACTCTAAAACTTTGACACATAATTAAAAAAAAAAAAAAAGTTACCTGGATGATTTTAGCCCTAGAATATCAAACTCAGCACAAAGATTAGGCAGACTGATGATTGGAGACGTCTATTTACGCCCGGCAAGATGGCCAAATCGACACGCCAAATCATGGGGTTACATGTTGTGTGGCTCCACATAAAGGGACTAATTTGTGTAGTTACTCATAGGGTGACATTTTCTACGAGCGGGTGTTTAATTTAGGAAAATAACCCGAGTGGGAGAGCTGCGCCTATGACCTCATGCCTATGACCGCATCACAGACATTCTGATAACCAGCACAACAGCATGACCTTGAGTGAGATATTGTGTTCGTTGGACTGTGATATAAAAGCAGTTTATTATTGACAGATTATTATTCATTTGTTTATTTAACCACTTATTTTGCTCCGCCAATGCATGTCCTTCCGCAAATGGCGGAACTAACTAACCGCGGCTGTCAGAACTGGAGACTAACAGTTAGAGACCGGCAGTTAAGTGTAATTAACAGGCGTAAAAGTAGTTTCTGAAACAGGAAACTCTTCAGGATTGAGTGTTTTGTGGTTTCTCGGTGACATGACAAACTATTAAACTGAAGTGACAGGAAAAAAAGAAAGCGTGTCTGGTAAAGAACTGTAAGAAAACTCTTAACTGTCGCCGTACATTAAATGTCAACATATTAATAGTAATGTGATAGCATGGCATGTCGTTCTATAATAAAACAATGTGAGTGCTTAATAATTGCTGTGGGATAACAAATTCAACTTTGCTGTGGTAACCAACTCCACTTTTTCCCCCCAGATTTAGTCATAGCAAATTCCCCCTACCATACGAGTACACCTTTTCAAATTCCAGAATTAGTGGGCAGAGTAACACACTTGGAGAAAAGTGCTATCCGCCCATGGTTATTTAGTGCCACTACGGCTGATGTGGGACTATAACTATGCCAACCTTCGCACTTTTACACCTTCTTTTGTATGTGACCTAATTTAATGCAAATTTAGTTTGTTTGAAAATCAGCCACAAGACACCCACATGCACTTTTTATCAGACTGTACACTCTCCATTCTTTCTATTCTGTACAGGGTTTTGGGAAGCCTAGAGCCTATGCAAGAGAACTTGGGGCACGAGGCAGGGTACACCATGGACGAGGTACCAGTTAATCACAGTGACAGACAGACAAACACTCACACACATTACAGGCACTAATTTGGAAACTCAGCATGTATTTAAAAGGTGGGAGGAAACCAGAGCAACCAGAGGAAACGCACCTAGCACGTGGAGAACATGAAAACATGCACAGACGGGCCTCGATCCCACGACCCTGGAGATGCGAGGTCACTGTGCGTCTAACCACTACACCACCATGGCACAAATTAGATCCGTTTGAACAAGTCCGTGTTCTATTTGTGTATGGACGACATGGCTCACCTCGTTGCAGCCCAGATTATCCAGTAGCTCTATGTTGCTGGCGTGAAGAGGCTGGCCAGCGTTCACAGGCATCAGTACCACTTTGTCCCCGACCACCACCTTGCCACAGACAAACACACATGCAAAAACATTTCAGTTCATTTAAGGCAAGAATGCAGTTTGTGACGTGTCTAAATAACAACAACAGATGTTGCGACATGCAGAATCTGTTAACAGCGTGACGAAGACCTACACTCCGCATCATGAACAGAGAACAGGTACAGTATATTCAGGATTGAGAACTCGCTGTTTTTTTTTTTCTTAAACAGCAGTGTGAGTCAGGCAGGCATGTTTACACATGAGGGCACACGTCAAAACTGCTAAACTCTCAGTCCGAACAGGAATGGATCAAATACATAAATCTAGCGCAATTTAACATGCTAAGGAGTTAAAGAACAGCATACTCACTGTGAAAAAGTCTGCTTGCAACAATATGCACGCCATTTTTCCACAAATGTCTACCCATTACGGATAAGCCCTGCACCTCGGACGATTCGTTCATGTGCATGAGTGTGCCGTTTAAATACAACCAAGTGACAAAAACGACATGCGTCCAAATGAAGGGACATCACTCTTGTGCTGCATTCCAAATACACAAGCGCCTCTATTTTAAAAATAGAGGTGACTAAATCATACACGATGTGAAGAAGTGGAAAATGACATGCATGAACATGCAAATGCAATGATGTTACTGCCAAACAGCCTGGCTTTTCCTGCTGTCTAGATCAACAGATTTCCATTAAAGGCGGGAAAGAAAAAAAAAAACGTTTATAATCTTCATGACACCATGAAACTCATCATCAGTGTTTATCAATAGTACAAATACTGTATATGACTAAGTAAAGTTGAGTGCAAATGCCTGCATGCTCATAGGATTAATAGGAAAACATGGCTTACTTATAATAGGTAAGAAAACATATGATGCAATATATAACCAAAAGTATGTGGACACCAGACCATTACATCCGTATGTTCTTGTTGAACATACTGTTCCAGATTTAGTCGCACTTGCTGCTAAAATAATAATAATAATAATAATATTAACAACAATAACAACAACAACATTTATAATTCTCTGGGAAGGTTGTTCATTTAACTACAAAAACAGTAATTGCTGTAAGTGTCCTTTTCTTGGCTTAAGAATTCTCCTAAAACTCTATGAACACATTCAGATCACTCACAGCGGCCACCGTGTTTCGCTAGTAGTATCTTAGTTTCAAAAATCTGATGACAGAAAGAAATGAGGCCGCGATAGTTAAGGCTTTTGAAAATTTGTCCCTTATACTACTATTGTAATCATACAACCGCCCCCCCCGCCCCGCCCCCAACTACCTCAATTTCTTAATATACTTATATTGAAAATTTTTAACATGTTCACTAAAAAAAGTTATGCCTTATGATTGCTCCATCTGACATCAGCTACACGAAAGGTTTCCCCTATACTTCTGTTTCCTCTTATAGTTTTTTTCTTTCCCATGTTGTCTCAGTGAGTTTTTTTTTGTCACTATTGTCTATGGAAAGCTACTGTACTTTGCGACAATGCTAAAAACGCTACACATTAATAATTGTCACCCGTCATTTGGCTATAAATGTCATGCCGTGCATTCTTCACGTCAGATCTGGAAACTGGGGGAACTAACAGGGAACAAAAAACAGACTTTTCTCCCCCTGAGATTATTTTTTTCTCTGTTGTTTTTGCATTTTGTTTTAGATGATTGTCTTGTTACAGGATACAGCTGTGCAGGCTGCACTTTTGCACTCAACTCTACACTATAACTAGCAATGACTTTTGACAAACATATCAGCCGCACTTCACAGATGAACGCTCTGGCCTCGGCCATGAACAGACATGTCCTTGCAGTGGGTGGTGAAGTCAGATTTCACATGCGGAGTAGCATTCTCATGTGTAGTCTACTACATACAGTAAAGCTATGTTAAAAAATAAATCAATCAATCATCACATCATGCGCAACAATCATTTGATGTACCTTCAGACTGGCCGATGAGATGACAAAAGGAAGGAGCAGAAGAGTAACAAGAGCTTAATTAATTAAAAAGGTTAATAGGCTATGGCTGGAATGTAGAAACATGCTCTGTTATACATACATTTATCATATACAGTATATACTGTACATACATATTTCTATTAAGCATGGGCAAAAATATCGAAAATATCACAAATCAATTACGATTGGTTAGGAAAGGGTCAGAAAAACAGGTGCACAAATTTCAAAGCTTTTCTAAAGGTTTTGATCTTGTTTATTAAAATAAACAAACATTTTCAACCAGAGCGAAACTAAATCTTAGAGCTTTCTAGGGCTGTACCTAGACAGTGTGTACGTTTAAATATGGGACAACTGCAACACAATGCTAAAAATGTAATGCAACATCTGTAAAAAGCGATGCTGAACGTCCTTCAATTGAATAAAATCAAGCAAGAGCAGTGAAATTATTATTTTGCTTTTCAGTATCTAAAATTTCGACATGTCATTAATAAGTATAAATATTATCGATGTGTTTTTTCGCACCATGCACAAATTGCTTCGGGAAGAGAAGGGAAAGACAGACCAACATCCATCAGTTAGTACGGATTATACATAATTCTGATATTTTAAGACAATTTCAACCTATGTACTGGTTTTTCTGTATTACCCAATCCTAAACAGTTGTATTCACATAAATAAATACATATAAAATGTCATTTAATGCGAATTCACTTCATAAAATCGGCAATAAATGGGCGAGATAGAGAATATATACAGGAGTGTGAGTACTAGTGCAGTGGTCCCTACATTGTCGCCTTCACTGCGGAGCTTCCAGAAGGGTTGGATGTAAAACCAGGAGCCCTCGTTCCCAGACGGATCCAGAGATACACGCATGGCATTCTTCTCTAGCAGGGCTGGGAGTCGCTTATTCACAGTCAGGAACTTATTGCTTTTAATATGCAGCAGCTAAAACAGAGCAAAAATCTACATGTAAATATTTCATGAACTATTTAAAGAGACATATATATAAAAGTTATGTCTACAGGGTTCAGGCCTTAAATAGTACAAGCAGTTTATTATAGGGTCCTTTAAACTTTTAAAGCCAACATGTGCATTTATGAACTGTTCATCTGACCTTGATTTAACATTTACAGATCCATCACCAATTTTATTACTTACACTTTTTAAACAATTGAGCACTGAAGACACAAGTTAGTCCAGCTACCAGGAGTTTCCCCCCATTCTTCCATTATGCAGCTGTGCAATTGTACGGAGCGTCTTCATTGAAATGCGTCCACTACAGAAGCATGACGCTTTTTATGGCGGTGATGTCGGAGTGATTGGATCACACGTGTTCAGAAATGGCTTTCAGCGCTGAGATTTGGACAGCGTTGTCTCTTAGGCATTGAGATTTGGTTTCCTTAAATTTCTTGATGTTGTTGTTTACTAGCTTTGGGGAATGTTGGCAAATCGGTGAAGGACTGCTCAAGAAGGACTAGGCCTTTGAAATTCCTTATGTAATATAAAATAATTGCTTCATCTGTTCCACAGAACTTGTTTCTCATCAACTTGTGGTTTTTACTTGTCACATTGTTATTAATCTTAAATTGGCCCTGTCCCAACTTTTTTGAAGGATGCAGCAGTTATCAGATTTCAAACAAACAAGGTCACATGGTAAATCACGAATAATGTGTGACTGTAGTGTTTTTAATCCAGTACAAGGTATAGAAACTTTACAGATGACTCTTTTTTGTTATTTTTTATTGCTAATTTTCATACTGTCCCAACTTTTTTTTTTTAATACTCTATGGACTGTATATACAGTAAGTATAACATACGCTGTGCTTACAGTGATTACAATACTTCATTAATAATCAGAAGAATAACCCAAAATCTCTCATGTGAACACTTCAATCAGAACAGATTGGCCTGAAAGTAGATACTTTAATTCAGGAAGGGTGTAAAGCTTTAATAATTTAAATCTTTTTAATAGGTAAATATTAGCCATTTCCACACTTGATCTGCTCATTTCTCATTGTTGGAATAAAGATATTCTTTCTGAACATGGCTGTAACATTAGACGAGTTTCCTGGAGGGTGGATAAAAGGCCCGCTTGCATTTTTCTTCTGTTTGATAATTGCTGCCTAATTAGACCAAACAGCAGAAAAACAAACCCATGACAATGTGGGTCCATCGAAGTCATCTTGTTTGTTCCTAAAGCCAAACAGTCTTTTTTTTTTTATTCTTTAAGTTACAACATCTTATTTATTCTGTCAAAGGGCCATGTGGCTCTTCCTCTCTCTACAATGGAACTGTAAAAACCTTGGCCACAGAGCACAAGCAAACAGCACATTCGAACATAACCAGTAGTTGAGAAGAGGAAAGGACTGCACCTGTATAACTTGACTGTATTTGACCACTTCACCGAGCAGTTTTTTGTTTTCCGTCTCGTTCTGTTTCTGTTCCAGTTCTGCTGCATGCTGGGTAACGTAGGAGAGAGAAATCAAGTTAGCCATTAAATCAGAACTAAACAATATCGCATTGGACTACGGTCCGGAAGGTCCCAGGTTCAAACACCACCACCACCAAGTTTCCCACCCTAGTTGGGCCCTTGGGCCCTTAACCCTCAACTGTTAGTCACCCTGGATAAGGGCGCCTGCCGAATGCCATTAATGTAATATCATGTAAGCAGGGCTACAGATGGTTTCTATTCAAAAATGCAAGTCGAGTGAGTTTACTTTACCCAGTTTCCAAAGTCTGGAGCTCGACAGATCCACTATAAGGAAAAATTATTACTATTTTTACAGAATCTATGAATTGATTATATTTACAGCATTTAGCAGAAACTCCAACAGGTAACGGTCACTTGCCATTTTAAGTACAGTACAGTAAGTCCCAGACTTATGAGTTCCGGAAGAAAGTTCGTAAGTCGGATTCATTCGTAAGTCTTACACTCTAATGAAACGTAAAATTTTTTCTGGCGGGTTTTCTGGAATCTTGCTAGAAACGGACTGCGGAACCCCGCGGAACGTCGACTGGTCCCTCGTGGTACCTGACACTGTGTCTTTGACACAGTGCATACAATGCAAAGCCTAAAAAACCTAACACACTGGTTTAGTGTTCTGGTTCTGCATTATACTCTTACAAGACTGCGCCTCCTATTCGCGGGGGAAATCCTGGTGATGCAGTGGGGTCAGCTGACCTTGTCTGAAGGAATCCCCAGGAAGACAACGCTACAAGATGTTTACTGCGTGCTTGAACGGACGCCACTTTGTCTCAGAGCTGTATTGGACTGTGGATTTTCCAAAATTAGGATTACAGTATTCACCAACAGGACAGTGTAACAGGACAGCCATTTTCTATCGTAGTGTTCCCGGACAGATTCACCGAAACCAGTGGGGCTGACTAATTTATCCCGCACGGAAAATAGTGTATATAATTGTAAATATTGGTATCTGGTGCACTGCAGTGTCTATTGTACATACAATACATGATTTGTTCGCTTTACGAATGTTGGCAGAATTGCAGATAGGAACGGACCGCGGAAATTCAGAACTCGAACACAGGGACTTACTGTATATACAAGTGCACTGTACATCACTGCAAACTACTTTATGTAATGATATGTGATAACCTTGCTTGTTCTTCTCTACTGCCCTAGGGTTCCCAAAAGGGTGCAAAAACAAGATTCCCAAACAGTATAGACACAATTAGTAACCTGGCGTACTACTGAATACTCTTATATGTGATTGAAGACCAAACTTGAGTATGTAATCATAACTGCGGTATTAAGGTCTCCTAAGTAAGATAGGCACATTATCATACAATCGGTTTGTCTTCATTATGAGCTTACAGTGCTGCGCTTTTGAAGGACTGAACCAATCAACAGGTGCTACAGACTATATGATCAGAACACTGTGCAAATTGTAGGTCAGGACTAAGCTAGCTGGCTAATGCTAGCTACTACACGAGGTCTAGTTGAAGGAGAAAGGCCTCTCACTGTAATTATCCATGTGTGCTGCTTGTGCAGGTTTATGTAGGGTGTTAACAAGCTGTCCACAGACTAGCTCTTAAAAGTACACTTTGAAAAGTGTACAAAAGAACCTGTTTGAGCACGGCAAATGTGAAAATATACTTTAAAAGTTGGATTATATTTGTATTTAACTATAGTGCATATACTGTGTCCTGCAGTTGTTCTGACCGTCACTTGTGGACCTTCTCAGCAGTTAGCTTTAGGCATCTGCGTCATGCACAATAATCAGGAAACTATAGCAAACTAGCATTGTTTCCAAAATCACATCTTTCTATAGGATTCTAGACCGTTACTGAGTACTAATAATAAACACTATCATAGGCAAAAAATAAAAATAAAAAATGCAAGTACCTGCAACTTCTTAAACAGATCCTCCTCTGGATTGCTTCCTTGCTTTCCATGTTTGGCTTTCCAGAACTGCTTCTGTGCAGAGTACCGGTTCATAGGACATACCTTAAACAGGCAATCTGAAAGGACGCAGAAAAACAACAAGCCGAGAGCCGTTTTGTTACATGGACCAGCACGCACAAACAATACACTGTGTTATCAGGATATAAATGCATCACTAACGCAATCATTTAGATGGAGATTATAATCCAAAGTTATAGCATTGTTTCCTGATTATAGTGTGGGTCTAATAGTATGTGTCTAACAGATAAGCTTCCTGAGAGCCAGTGAGTCTGTCTGTGTTGTATGGGTTTGTATGCTTAACCTTAGAGGAGTACTATAAATCAGGTAACAGTGTGTTCTCAGCAAGTGGTTGTGAAATTTTATTTTGGGTGTTTTAAAGACAGCGACTTACCTCTGAACTTCTTGGGTGGATTTGCAAGATCTCCAGCCTCAGGCTGTACCACACACCTGTCATCCACCAACCTGCAGGAGCAACCATTGTTGGACTTTATTTCTTTAATATGTATGCATATTTGTACGTTTTGAGAATTATTGAGAATTGGGTCTTGAGAATGAACCCAATTCAAGAACACTCAACAGATTGTGCCATTGCCACCGTTCTCCATCTCATACTTACCGAATTCAGTTTAAAGTGTTCAGCATTTAACTGTTACGACCCAGTCTATCATTGCGCCACAAAGCATGAGTTAATGGATCCTCGTTACGTGCGAGGTGATGGGAAATGTGTATTTGGTTGCGCTGGGTGTGACAGGTGTGAGACACGGATACAGGATTCAAAGCTCATAGTGGTATATTTTGTTATATAGTTAATATGTACACACTGTAAACACTGTACTATTTGAAACACTGGGCTCAGGGGAGCTCAGTGGTTAAGGCATTGGACTATGGTTTGGAAGGTCCTAGGTTCAAATTCCACAACCACCAAGTTGTCCCTGTTGGGCCCTTGAGCAAAGCCCTTAACCCTCAACTGCTCAGATGTCGCTCAAGGACTTAAATTTGACTTCAGGGTGGACCCACGTCAAACCAACAAATTAAAATGACCGTTTAAAAAAAACTAAATTCTCTTCTGAAGCAAACCGAACAAAAACACACACATCAGGCCCGCCACCCCAACCAAAAACTAAGACCCAAAGCCCACACCCAAAAATAAACAGCAGGCACACCCTACTACAGGTAATTATACCCAATGTGCTAATTACAAAAGCATTAACAAGTGACTATTTATAGTCTCCAGTAAACAAGCAGCCAAAGCACAGAGCAAAGTCGGAGTCTAACCACGAAAACTGAAGTCACACAAAAAACACAGAACAGATCAGGAATAGCAACAACGACAAAAAAAAAAGCAACCAAGTGAGCATCAAAGCCGCCTGTGCCGGCTTATATGAGGTCACACGACGATGACGTCGACCTTGGGCGGAAGTAGCAACATACTGTAGGAGTGGCAGCAGAGTAGTGCAGCAAGGCACAGACAGGATCTAGAGCAGACTGACCTGAACAGATGAAACCACACCCACACACAACGCAGACAGGCCAAACAAACCCACACACAACACCTCCCCAGACAAGTGTGAACCTTATACACTGATTCACAATGCATAACATACAGTACACAACATCAAAGCAGCATTGAGACACAGTGTCAGCTACTGTGCTGCATGCAACCTTCTTATGAGAAATAAGACTTAAAGTTCAGTGCATCAGCTTACATGCGATGCAGAAGAACTGTTGCAGGGCTGCAACAATGCTCAGTGATGTTGTAGTTGGTGTTTCAGGAACGTCTTTGAGAACCAGCATACCATAGCACACCCTAGGGGGGGACAACCATGGTTCCTGTAGGACCTTTAACGGTCCTCGTATACTGTGACCAAACACTATTTAATTATCTGTTACAGTTTTGAGAGAGTCTCCACAAACGTGTCTGAAAATTCTGCTCATTTAATGCACAGCTAACTGAGCAGAAAAACAAAACATGCATCCTACCAGTGAAATATAAAAAGGTGTCCAAAACTCCTCAGAAGCGAAACTCTTGAGAAGGTCATCAATGTCTCTTTTCCCTCCATCGCAAATATGTACACCACATGCTGGGTCCACAAAGCCTCAAGTACTGTGGATAACCCCACGCAGCCCTCACACACACACACACACACACACACACACACACACACACACACACACACACACACACACACACACACACTCCTGCCATCTGGAAAAAACATCAAGAAGCAGAAGGTTCTGGTCCACACGATTATTCTTCTTTCCAAAATATCCAGAGACTGAACTGACATCACACACACATTAACTAAGCAACGTTCCATTCCCTTTACAATATTCGTCCATTTATTTATTCCATTGCTGCTGAAACATTGTAAACAGAATACTGTGTAGAAGGGATGAGAGTCACTAGTGACCACGTGATGACATCACAATTTTGTAGTGCGGGAGATCAATCTGTTTAACGACAATGCAACAAGACATTTCCACGGAGGCAAAAGCAAGTGTCAAAAAGTGTCAAAAGCAAGTGTGCGCGTGTGCGCGTGTGTGTGAGTCAAAGTTGTCACACAAGTCCTCCTACTACTCCTTCTACTCACACCAGCCACGATTCTTTTCAAAGTAGTACATACACTCATATATTATATGTAGGTACTATACATACTATTATATGTATATGAGTAATTTGTTTTATTTTTTACTTAATACTCTGTATTTATTCTTGGGTTGTGGAATGAATCATTGGAGATTCCATTATTTCTTATGGGGGAAATTCGTCTTGATATACGAGTGCTTTGGGTTACAAGCACATTCCCGAAACAAATTATGCTCGCAATCCAATGTTTAACTGTATTATTATTGAAATGTTAGATTTGTGACTCATATCTGAAGGAAAATAAAAATGCTCTGATCAATATATTTCTGCTCACTTTCTTTTGCTTGCTTAACATTACAGCCCTGCTATCCAGGACATCTGAGATCAACAGCTCCTAGATGAGAAAAATGCTTTTTGGTTGTGCCACATGCAGATTTTCTGGTCTTTCCAGAGTGCAGAAGAAGAAATGCTAGTCAAAGTGACACCACCCAGCCTTTTTTAATCACACTGTACATATAGTCATTTCAAAGTATTATCTATTATGGACTAAAATGTCTCCAATAACCAAGAAAAGCAGAATGTCAGATGTGATCCCCCTGTGTTACACAGGTTTTAACAACTCTGTGCTCTGTCACTTAAGAAGGGTCAGCAAATGAGCCAGAGTTATAGAATCAAAGCAAATACGGCATGGATCCTTCTGAAGAATAGCTCATAATCCTGAGTCAACACACCCTTCAGTTCTTTCAAAAGGAGAACTAACTCACAATAGAGACAGAGAGGCATCCCTGAGGCACTTTGTTATTCTTGTTGTTCTTGCCCTGGTATTACCAGTGTATGAACATAAAGCAATAAAGACTGCCCAAAAATATGACTCGGCACATAATCACTCCACACACCATGGCACTGCTAAGTAAAACTGCACAAGTTACTCAACACAACCACATGCCAAAGGAAGTCTGTCATTTCTGTACATCTTTGATAAAGCAAAGTGGAAAAACACTGACCATAAGTTTCCTGAAAGAGTCGTATCTCTGGCCTTTCAAAACAGGCAACGAAGCCTTAAGAGACACAAAGCAAACGCAGTCTTACAAAGACTCTGCAGGCTGCAAGAGAATGTCTTGCAAAGGCAAATGCACAGAATCTTACAAAATTTTATGTTCAAGAACAGACAAATTACAAATTCATCACACAGTCCGACAGATAAGCCCAGCCAACACCAAATAAACTAACGGCTCAGACACACAACCTGTTTTTGTGACGCTCCAAAGCTCGGAGTGTCAATGATTAATCGATAATCAATTAATCTCTGTCTCCTTTAACACAATATTTTAATGTATTTGATTTTTATATTAATTTCACATTTCGGATATCCAACCTACAAACCCTCACCACCATAAACCCATATGTGAAGAGAAAGAAGAGAAAATCAAGAGTACCCATATATGAAGTAAAAGAAAATAAGAAGAACTGAACACTCACTGCTGTATTAAGATGGTATTGTTTGTCAGAGCTTATAGCCCGAAAAACAACAGAGCACTGTAAGCCATTCTTTGCATTACTGTGTTTTAATAAGGGGTCAGGGTGGGGAGTAACGGTCACCCGATGTGCTGGATGGTACGGGGATTATAATCCTCTGTTGCATTTACTGGTTCTCAGTACACCGCTATACTGGTAGGAGCATAAACAGGTACAGGAGCGGAGAAACGTGAAAGGGAACGTTTTTTTTTACTAGTTAATCGAACACGGATGACAGTGTTCTCCCAGGCAGATTTTTTAAAAAGGATGGGGAAATATACTTAGGCGCACCATCAATATACTTGGGCAGCCCACCCATGTATGATCTATGGGAAGGAAAGACTACACATCACATACCATTAAGGTTGTACACCAACTAACAGTTTATATGCAATGCATGTAAACTGAGAAAACCTTAAACTGAGAAAAAGTGTTTAAAAAAAAAAAAACAAGTAATTATTGATTGATGACTCTGCAAAAAAAAACTATATTAAAATAAATTAAATAGTGAAATAGTCTCAAATCTAGCTATACCATCTATAATTTAGAAAGGAAGATTACAAAATTATCTGCAAATAGAAGATTTTTTTCGCATAAAAATTAAGTAATGTTTAAATAGAAATGAGCTTAATAATTTTATCGTTCCTTTGTGGTAATCTTATTTTAAAAACTTGTACATAGTTCAGCTTTTTTTTCAAGAATATTTCACTTGCAAATATTTTTTACAATGCATTATCCTGTTTAACTATTGTTGACTGTTACTACTTGACAACTCTGAAATTTGCATCCCTATTAGAGATGTTCGATATAAAACTAGCTGAGTAAAACATCCACAGATAGCCATAGGCAGTGTGTTTAACGTTCTTACAACACCGCATACCTAATTCTACAAAGTTAAACTAAAGGGAAAACACTGGGACACAAACAAATGGCAACACTTTCAGCATTTTCTGTGAATTCTGACACTTGCCACGGTATGTTCTGAACAGTTTAATTGGTTCTATCTGCCAAAAATTAACCGACATGTAAGCCTATATTAAACCAGCAGTCAAGTCAGGTACGCCTTCATTGGTATTGCAACCAAATACAGTTGACACCGTGAAACGACACAACGTTCCTCCAGGAACAAGGTGCTACATACCTTCATTCATACCTACATACATAATTGAATACCATAAATTAACAAAACTATCCAAGTACAAACGACATCAAAAGACAACATGAAGTGTATGTGTAAACAAGAGCGATAACATGACAGCCACATACAGTAACACAATGCTATACTCTCTGATAATAAGTTCCTCAACTAGTGCAAGTGACTTGTCCGTGAGGTGATAGATGAGAAACAATAAACGTTTTCTTGTTAAAAATAGCAGCGGAGATGCTTGTGCAAAATAGTTCTTGTGCAAATAAGTAAAATATATTGTGCAAAAAATGCAATTGCAGGTTGCTGTGTGAAATTGCTAGATGGTTTTAGATCAGCGTGTTTGCGTGTGTGTGTCTGTCAGTCCAGTCCCATTGAAGGGAGTGAGTGAGTGTGTGTGCGTCTTCATCAGTCCAGTGGGAAGAAGCTGTTACAGTCTGGATGTGAGGGCCTGAATGCTTTGGTACATTTTTCCAGATGGCAGGAAGGTGAAGGGTGAAGAGTGAAGAGTGACCTTGACAACTGACCCTGACCAGGCAGGTACTAATGATGAATGAATAACAGCTATGTATTTGTATGAATTAACAAGTTTTTGAAGATCTTGTGATCTGCGAGATTACTCAGGGCTGCATGCCAGCAAAAGCCTCCGATTTGTGCTACTTGTTTGTTGCGTCCCACAGGACCTCTGGTTTGGACCTCAACGCACACCTCTGGTCTCAACCACTGTCTCAACCACTGTCAAGCTTTCTAAGGAGTGTGCCTGTTATTTATTTTTGTATCAGTTTAGAAAACATTTATACTACAATATATGACAGTTTCCCCATGGTGAGAACAATAACTGAAACTTGACCTGTAAAAAATATGAAAATTTAAGAAGTGTAGAACACAAAGTTGTACTTGGAGCCGTGCAAGCAAAGCACTTCTATGCATGTAGAAAGTAAGACCAAGGCAAATCTTTCCACCTCCTACACTCTCAAAGATGGCATGCTTGATGGCACAGCCGATGAAGGACTTCTGTCCTAAACCTCCTGTTTCTCAGGAAACTTTGTGCACTATATTTCATTTTTATTATATCCATTGGCATACCAGCTGTACCTTGCACACATTATACACATAAAACCCTAAAGAACATGCCTCCTAACAGTTGGGGCAGTTTTCCTTATTTATTGATTATATATCCAAAGGGATTTTGTGGAGCATCCACCATACTGTACATGTTCCTCTATACGAGTTGTTACTATACAAATGATAAGACATTAAAGTCTTAAGTATATAAACCTGTGATTTGTATTACATCTGGCAGTACTAGCAGAGCCATGCGGTTTTATATTATAAATAACTTAATCAACACTTGACGAAACAGATTTGAGAATTATTACACAACAGCGCTGTGTAATAATTAAGCAATATTGAAAGAGATGGAGTGCCGTTGTGCTGAATATCAGCACGGATGTGATCCGACCATAAGCACGAGGCATGTCGCTGAGCACCGAAGATGTCGCAGCCGTTCTGATATTCAGTACAACAGCGGAACTGTTGTATTATAAATAATAAAGAATCTTAAATTCAAGCTAATTTTTGACAGCATATATAAGTATAAAGATCCAAATACCACAAATATATTTTTAAATATAATATAAAAGGGATAAAGGCTTTTAAACACAGATACAAAAACAGATAATGCAGCAACCCTTGAGTGTATGTTTTACACGAGTTTCACTTCACCATTATATGTTTCCATCACCATTTGTCCACTTTTTCTATTTAAGGTAGAGCATCACGTGACACTCACACCATCAACATCAGCGCAGAGGAAGAGCCCACAACAAGCTTGTAGAAGGAGAAGGAAAAAAAAAGTGCTACGAAGCACAGTAGTGGTTTAACAGCCATAACCTAAAACTAGCACTGAAATGTGCATGTCTAATACTAATCCCACAGGCAGCCGGAAAATGTCAAAGAAAAGAAAATGCGACTATTTACCCGCGCATAACACTTCCTCTGCTGTCTGACATTCAGTATTACTTGATGCCCTCATTTGTCTTATTTGTCTAAGAACTTTTTAAAAATAGCCTATCATAGCCTGCTATTATCACACTACTACCAACCTCTCAAGCAAGTGCACAGTCTTAAAAAGCCACTTCATGCGTAGCATATCATCTCTCCTAAGCATGTCTGGAGCTAGTACATCACCCCTCCATACAAGCTAATTACTCTCAGCTCGAAACAATGCTGAACCATGTATTAAGAAACATTTTACTGTTGTTATTAGAAAGTCCCATATAGTTGGAAATTATAAACTCCCTGTATTGCGAATCTGCAAAAATGAAGCTTAATGAAGCAATGTGATCTGGCATCTTGGAAGCAGGCGATGGTAATAGGCAATGTAATGAGCTCTGGCTAGGAAAACAGACAAAGCACTAAAAGCCCTGCTACACATGTTCACTAAATCATTAACTTCTTAAAGGCACACTTGCAAGTCTTACTTAAACAGCGCTGATATATGTCAGGTAGCACCTCGAGAGACATGGCTGAACGGAATCGGTTAATCATGAACTAAACGCAGTCAGCAGTCAGTTAATCAACATTCCCATTAGAGCTCTATGACATGTAATAGAAAGTTGGCAGACGTTAAGATGAAAGTGACAGAATGTGCCTACAATGTTAACCCAAAAAAAATAAACAATTGTAATACAACCACGTTAAAGAATTTCTACTTTAAAATGTGCCGTTGGATATTGCTTTAACCTTTTTAGAATATGCGGACAGCTAAAAGTTTGCATGAAATCGGTTATGGGCCAGTAATTTTTTGTATTCTCTAATTGGAAACCCACACGGTTGGTTCTGTTAACAAGACATATTGATCGACGTAATACTAGCACATATCGCATATCTCCCATCAGTTTATATAGTCACCCTAAATACCTTTTTAATGCAAGTTCATTCCTGTTTTTCTCTAAGTGGCTCTAAAATTCAACAAGTTCTCAGGAAACTGTGACATCAATCCAATGTCAGCAGAAGTACAAGTTAAGGCTGGCTGTCAATATGCAAATCTATTGTTCGCTGTTCCACGTGAATTTATCAGCACATTCCTGCAGGGTTGGCTCTGCCTGCTGGTACACTTCCCCATATGGCACTTCTCGAGATTCAGGCCTTTTCTAGCCTCCGCTTCGGCTCTTGATCATTGAGAGAGCAATGGGTCTCAAGTCCCACCATGCAGACATGTACTATAAACTGCGATATAATGTATGTGAAGATATAAATAATTTGCAACCAGGTCATGTCACTTACAGATACTCCAGCTTCCCCACAGAGCGGTACGATTTACATGCCGAGATTTTCAATCCAGGTTATTTCAGTCAGAATTTACCATGTTGGAAATCTCAACACATTCTTCAAAAGCCCTGTTTACATTTACATTAGATGCAATTCAAATACATGCACAAAAGCGGAGCTACTTTTAGTGTCAACATTTTGATAAGACCTGTCAGGTAGCTACTGTAGGTTAAGAATATAGCTAAACTTTAAACCGACAACCTTAACAAAACATCCACCCAGTGTTTTAGCAAGAAACCAAGAATTAACAGAATGTCAGAGGGAATGATCTAAAAGCCAGTTTTGTTGCTTTTCTCAGCCAATCTATTCTAAAATGTTTCAGGCTATTTTTAAATCTTTGGCACTTTACAGGACCAGGTCCTAACACGCAATTGGTGTTAACATGCAAATGCATGCAATCCATCCATGTCTATCCATGAGACTAATCAGATTCATTTTTGCATGATTAATAATGTTGCATTTTACAGATAAGCAAACTTACTATCCAGCTCATTTGAATGGACTGGACTTGAATTTGGATTATGCTATTCTGATTTAGACCTATGCAAGATTTTGTTTCATGATCGCATGATCAGTCATACTATTACGAGATTAATAGGCTGTACAACAGACCAAATGTTAGCACTGAAAACGAGCGACCCTTCCATCACACTAGGGCTTTGACATCATGACATCCTCTTCTTTTATGACAGTAATTTTAAGACTAACAATCTGAATTCTCATCAAACACCATTCCTTTCATACATTTTGCATTGTATATATAGATCTTGCAATTCTGACTATCTCTTACTTGATATTAACTTGTCATGTACCCAAATCTACTATATTTCTCTTTCACATGCAGTCATGCTTGGACCCTATAGCTGCTTCTACAGCTTGGACGTACATGGCTGTAACTAAGGGAACTAACAACTAAGAATGTTTTAGCTTATAGTTACCAATTTAGGAGCAAACAACATGTTTAAAATTGTCAAAGACTCCCAGGAAACATTCTTGTCAAGTTTTTCACTACGTCAACTTGGTTTATGTATTCACTCACAATGCAACAATGAAGGATGTTGAAGTGGCAGGAAAAGATGTATGGTGTCATGATGATGATGATGATCCCACTTGGTTACACTAAAGTGACACTTTTCAAAATGTATATGTAAGAAGATTTATTCTTCTAGTTAATTTTTTTTCCTTTTTTTTTTTTTTACAAACACTCTTGTGAGGCAAGTGTGAGATGATTTAGACACTACGAGAAAAGTGGTATCTGCATGCTTTCTCGTAGCTCTGGTGCAAAAGAAAAAACATCATTAACTTAACTTAAAAATGTAACTTAAACTTAGCAAAAAAAATTCTAACATCTTGGGCTGCGTTTGTCATAAAGAATGAAATTGCGACAATCTACACCCATTAGCCATAACACCACCAGCATTTTAATACTCTCTCATTGTATGCAAATCCTCATCTGGGGCTGCATTTGGCATAAACAATTTCATTGTGATTATATAAACTCTGTACCCATAACATCAACACCTCAGTTACACTTTTATACCCGCTCATTGCATGCAAATCCTTATGTTGAACTATTGTGCAATTACATTTATGACCTTCTGTATAAAAAAAACCTGTGCAACATGTGCACATGATTCTTGTATCATATAAATCGCCTTGACTGCAGTTGCGTGTGTGTTTTTTTTTTCACAACACCCAGTGCATCAACACTTTGCCGTGTACGGGGCATAGAACGAAGGCAACGAGTTCAAGGTGTTGACTTTTTCTTTAGTTCTCAATCAGACGGAGCGTCCATGGAATGCACTGGACAAACTAGCCTGACCCGTGGAGGACCCACCTTGTAATTTACATTAGTAAAAACATCATGGTGCCAGATACTGTACCACAGCACACCTTGGGGGGGGGTCTAGTGGAGTCATGCCCCAAGGGGAGTCAGACATGTTTTGGTGACATCTGGAAATCTTTACAATATTGAACTTAATGGCTGCAGCTTTACTTCTTCTTCTTTGCAAGCAAAATCTTGGATAGAAGAACTAGCATAGAGGCTGCAACCTTGCTAGAGACAATACATTCCACAGAATGTTGAAGCCACAGTCCATGCAAGTGTTACAGTCATGCTGCAACCTGCAGGGTGTGAAGCGGCTTATCTCAAGCATGAGTCATGACAAATCAAATGAAGCGACCTTTCAGACAGGATACTAACATTTGGGTCATTTTCAGAAGTCTGAAAATGAGACTGGTTTTTTTTTTTTTTTTTTTTTAACCCTGGTGGTTGCATGTTTAGCAGTGGGTTTAGTGTAGTATTAACTTCAGTCCACAGGTGTTTGTCATAAGTTTGCAGCGAGACAGGTCGAAAAGAGGTGGACTTTATAAACGTGAATTGATTTGATGGCCACTCTGTAAACAAATATCTTGTTTTGCATTCCTGTTATGTGATTTGCGTGTTCAGTGTTTTCTGCTCGCTTTACTCGCCACAGTCAGTCAGTCAGGCCTCTCTAGCACCAGCACTTCCTTATTCCACGCTCACACCGAGTCATGTAGCATGTCGGGGTATAAAGCGGAGTCGCAACGCCATGAAATGCAATGAAATGAAATAAACTGAAGGGGGGGGAAAAAAGTACAATTTTATGTGCAAATGCAACGAACGGTTCAAGAGCTGAGAACTTACCCCAAAGTGCTGATAAATCCATTGACAGTTCCCTCCGCGTATAGAGACACGATGTCGCCGATGTGGAGGAAACTCGACCTGTGTTCTGACATGTTTCTGCTCTAAACTGCGGTGACTGTGCAGGAGGAGGCCGACTTCAGCGCTCCGCTCGACTCAAAAGCCTTGACCGGGAAGTTGCGCCGCCGCGCAGGAAAACATGCCTCACACACTCGCCAAGTCCTGGCTAACAAAATAAATAAAAACACACAGAGTATGAATGCTGGGTACTTCTTTCTGACGTTAGTATTGAGGTTTGAAACTCCTTCCTGTGAGTGTGTGTGTGAGAGAGAGAAAGAGAGACACACAAGCGAGGCGTTTTAGCCACTCTGGGGGAGGAGACGCACTTTTCAGGGCTGAAACGCAGCACAGCCTCTCCTGTGTAATGGAGGAAGCTCTGATGCTCTCTGCCTGTGACACAGTTTATGGTGTTGGTTTGTTTGTTTTTGTATCAGGGTTTCCCAAACTTTTTGGGATTCCTTTAAATATAAAACAAATTCCGGCAATCATCAATCCATTAGTACAGATTTTCTAAACATCGATTAACATGGTTCGATTCCCATCTCAGGTCTGTGCGCATGTGCTTAGTAGGTTTCCTCCGGGTACTCCGGTTTCTTCCCACAGTCCAAGGACATGCAGATTAGGCTGTTTGCCATTCCCACATTGCCTGTAGTGTGTGAATGTGCCCTGTGACGGATTCATCCAGTGTGTATCCCGCTTTATGTCCTAAGTCTCCTGGGATAGGCTCCAAGCCCTGTCGCAGCCCTATATACAGTGAAAAACGGATTCATTAGAATTAGCATGTTTGGTGCATTTTGTGTAATATACAGTAGGTTTGAGATCAGGAAAAGGCTACGCTCACCCTGTAATTTGAGGCTTCTTAACCTCTTGCCTCTTGTTTTACAGCTGTGAACTGGTGAAAAAGCGTTTGAATGATTTTAAATTGGTTGGTAACAAGTTCTACCTCTCTTGGAGGTCAAACGAGGTGGCTGGTCATCGATGTGTACAGGCCTTTAGCTAAGATGCCTCTTTGTGTGAAAAAAAAAAATAGAATAGGTTAAATAATTGTTTTATGTTTTTGCTATTGCAGCTGCATAAATATAATTAGTCCATAAAATTCAAAGTGCTAAAGTTAAAACAAATTAAATCTATTTTGAAAGGAGTGCCTATCAAAAAAAAAAATTTTTAATTATAAAAAAATTTTTAAAGGGATGCAAAGCAATGTCCTGTATATTCCCATAAGGTGACACTGTAGCATGCAGTTTTTTTTAATGCTCTAATCTTACAAATTTGTAGCAATTTACAATTTTTAAATGTGTGGTTAGTTAAATTGCCATTTTTTAGGTACATGCTGTTATCTGGTGATATCTAAAATTGTGGGGATGGGGATGTCTGTGATATAATAGTTGTTATTTTGTCACATATTTGTCACATTTTATAAAGTTGAAGTCAGACGTTCGCATATGTTCATCCGAAACATAAATGTCACAGTAAGAATTTGGAGCTCAGGTCAGGGTCATTATTACTTACAGGGTTTTATGGTCCTCCAGAATGGTTCGGTAATCCTTTGCAGTGACGCACCCATCTAGCACAAGTATTATTGGGCCTAGGGAATGCCATGATATTGCAGCCCAAACCATCACTGATCCACCCCCATGCTTCACTCCGGGCATGCAACAGTCTGGGTGGTACGCTTCTTTGGGCTTCTCCATACCGTGACTCTCCCGGATGTGGGAAAGACGGTGACGGTGGACATTGTCACAGTGAACAAAGGTTTGGCTATAGCAGCCCGGCCATGTACAGTAACGCTGTGGAGCTCCCGATGAACAATTTTGGTGGAAACAGGGGAGTTGAGGTGCACATTTAATTCTGCAGTGAGTTGTGCAGCTGTGGTTTTATGTTTTTTGGCTACAATACGGTTTAGCACCCGGACATCCCTTTCAGACAGCTTCCTCTTGCATCCACAGTTACTCCAGTTGGATGTGGTTCGTTCTTCTTGGTGGTATGCTGACATTACCCTGTATACCGTGGCTCTTGATACATCACAGAGACTTGCTGTCTTGGTCACAGATGCGCCGGCGAGATGCGCACCAACAATTTGCCCTCTTTTGAACTCTGATATGTCCCCCATAATGTTGTGTGCATTGCAATATTTTAAGCAAAACTGTGCTATTACTCTGCTAATTAAACCTTTACACTATGCTCTTACTGGTGGAATGTGCAATCAAGGCTGGT
>JAAGKR010006148.1:0-45326 GCA_011419295.1 Clarias macrocephalus
TCACTGAACCCAACTGATTTAGTCAGTGAACGCTGTTTGATCTCAGCAAAGTTGTCAATTCATCACTTTTAAAAGTTGAATTCTGCTTTTTTTTTTTTTTTCAAGTGAGTTGTAATATTTTTTCATGCTGAGTAAAGATTAAAGCAAACATTTTAATACTATAAAAAAGAGGGCAGAATAAATAGGGATTTCATAATTTTTTAAATTATAAATGTAAAGAAAAGGAGTCATTAAATATTTATTTAAAAGACAGTTAAATGTAAACGACAGTGGAATAACCAGGTTGTTATTTTGAATAGTTTTTATTAGATTTTTTTGCCAAACAAGCTCAATGATTGAATTACATCTGTGGTGGCCTTTATGAACCCTTCACATGGTCAAACAATGATATACCGTTGTCATTTTGAAGATGCTCTGACCCAGTCATTTATCCATCACAACTGGGCTTATCGCTGTATACGTACAGGGAAACTTAGAATCGGAGTGATTTTGACATGCACCAATTTATTTATTTATTTATTTGTTTGTTTGTTTGTTTGTTTGTTTGTTTGTTTGTTTGTTTGTTTGTTTTCTGCTGGTAATCCTTGGGATGCAATTCATGTGAATGTTATATTGTTGCCGATGGAGTACACCGCTTAATGACAATAGGATGTCTAGTTGTCTTTTTTAGCAGAGAATTGTTCAGGGATGTTTTAATGGACATGATAAAGAGGCTGTTGACTAGGAGTCCATTTATCCCCTGCTTTTACCACTGTCAAGAGTAATTGTTTTTGCCACTGCTTTTTTTAAACTGTCTGCTTACACAACATGTAGTCAAATGCAAAGGATAGAAAAAATAGAAACTTCGCAAAATTTTGTGATTTTACAACAGATTCAGTTACACATGATTTTTACACTCTTTCTTCATACACTGTAAAAAAAAAAGGTACATTTTACGGTAAAAAAACGGCAGCTGTGGTTGCCACAAGTTTACTGTAAAAAATACGGTAGCAATGTTCTACGGGATCACACTCATTATGCTGCATATTTTACAGATTTTAATTGCTCTTTTTTTTTTAGAGCCTGGCGGGGAATCAAACTCAGACCTTGGCGGTGCAAGGCAACAGTGCTAACCACTACACTACCATGCTTGCTACATAAGTGTTGTTGTTGTTGGAGTGCAAGTCGTGTGAGGGGATGTGGGGAAACCGAGGAAGTCCAACAACGACAACAGTTGCCTAACAAGCATGGTAGTGTAGTGGTTAGTGTAGGTCGCCTTGCACCTCCAGGGCCTGGGTTTGATTCCTGGTCAAGCTCGAAAAAAAGAACAATTAAAATCTGTAAAATATGCAGCATAATGAGTGCGATCCCGTAGAACCAAAAACATTGATACCGTATTTTTTACAGTAAACTTCTGGCAACCACAGCTGTCGTTTTTTTATCGTAAAATTTACGCTTTGTTTTTTTACAGTGCAATAACGGTGCTACTGTATTTTTTACGGTAAAATTCTGGTAACCACAGCTGCCAGTTTTTTACCGTAAAATTTACCGATTTACGCACCGTTTTTTTTTTTACAGTGTATGTGGTTTTAACCCAATTCATTATTTTTCGTATTTTGGTGATTTAGTTGTTTATGTTTATGTGTGAAGATTTTTTTTTCACACAGTTTAAAGTGAAATAAGGCAGCAGGTGATGCATATCTGGACAGGACTCAGATAATCATTCAGTATTCAAATTGAACTGGAATTGGAAATGGAGAATGAGCCAGAAATAAACTCAAATCTGTATTTGCTAGATGTCCAAGTGTGATTTGCTGCTGTGTCATTTACTATCATAGCTGACTCTCTCGCTCTCCGTCTCTCTCTCTCTCTCTCTCTCTGTCTCATTCTCACTCTCACCTTCAAACATTGAACAGGTTCAGCACTTTGCAGTTAAAAGAAGGCGCATGAGGCAAGTGATGTGTGACAAGACAAACAAGACAAACAGGCAAAAAAGAAAAAAAGTTTCCTGCCGCTTGTTAATACAACGGAATGCACTGAAGTGTTGTAAAGGAATTACAAACTGTAATAATCACACAGATGCTGGATATATCTGACCTGTTTGGTTTAACAAATGTACTACCTTACCATAATCACTTAAGTTTACAATAACAGTTCAAGAGGACATGTTTGAGCTTGAGTTTTTAATTTTAAACTTATTTTTCGGTGTTGTTGAATTTCTTGAGATTGCTAGCTACTACTATTATTATTATTATTATTATTATTATTATTATTATTATTATTATTGTTATTATTATTATTATTATTATTATTATTTGTTTTTTAATGTAAAGCAGAACAGCTAGCTCATTTAATTCAGTGTTCATGCATCTTATTGATTAAACAGTTAATGTCGCTAAATAATCTGATTGGACGAGAGGAATTCCACAAGTGGTGATATAAAACATAACTTAACTGAATGTATCACTCTGCATCACACTAATTGTCGGCTGCCAGCATGGGTAAAAGTAAATCGCTACTGTAGATCCGCAGAACTGGAAAGAGGAGAGAGCAGCTGCCTAACAAAGTCCATGTTCAAAACTAGTCAGGGGAACACTTGCAGCAAGAAAACACATCTGATAATGTTATGTGAACAAAACTTTGTCTCCTTAATAATTGTTTATAAGTTTTCCAGATTGCCTCAAAATTATCCATGATGTTTAATTTATGCCCAAAGTAAGCTATAGAGCAGACTAGCTTCAAACTGAATCTCAAATCCTTCTATAACCCAAGATCAAGGGCGCTACTTGTTGTATGGAACAAGACAAAATAGCACATTAGTGTTCCTTTTTTTTTTTTTTTTTTTTTTTTTTGCTATTTATGATTAAAGCCTGGAATTGGTTAGTTAGCTATTCATTAGAAAGCTTGAAATGTCAGTATGAATTAACATGAAACTATTTTTACTATATTTATGAAATTTAAAGCACAGCATAGTGCTTGTATACCCAAGTGCACCAGCTTTCCATTCAACACCTTTTGGGATTCAACCCCGGAACCCCAAGTTAAAGTAGCTGGTCTTCTAAAATGGAATAAGTGGAAATATAAAGTAAATCTAGAAGAAGAAGAAAAAAGTTTTCCCAACCATTTACCACCTTCATAGTTTATTCTCTTCACATTTCAAAATTCCTTTTTGCAGACCCATGTGTGTTAGAAAAGCTAAATAACTGGTTCAATGAGAAAAACAAATGATATCATCATCTGTTGATAATAAATGCCACTTGTGTAGCTGTTGTATAAAAGCCATATCATACTCAAGGTTTGAGTACAAACTCATACAAAGTTGAAATTAAGCAACATTACACGAGTGGGAGTGCTGTTGTTTTAAATATCAGCACAGCTGTGATATCTTCAGCGCTCTGGCTGTGCATTCATGCCTATGGCCGCATCACAGCCATGCTGATATCCAGCATAACAGCACTCCCTCTCGTGCAACTACTGTCTGGTAGCTTACTAATAAATAATGTTATTAATAATCAAGGAGTGTTTCTTAGTATTTTCTTGCTTATTAGCCGTTAGCTAGCATAGTGATGTCAAGGGCCATGGTTTTAAAGGGAAGCTCTGTGAAGCATAGCCAAAGGGGTCTGTGGGGATTTTTGTTTTGTTTTGTTTTGTTTTGGGGTTTATTGGTTGTTACAGTTGCAGAAAACTCACATCTCCTCATCAGTTCTTAAAGTTCATATTGTTAAAGAGCGTAGTTAAGTTAGGAGAAAATCACAGGCAAACACAATAATATTTTAATGAAAATGTGTTGAGGATTAAAACTCATGTGGCCCAAATATTATTGTACATATTTAAATAACCAGCCTACTATTTAAAGATATATATAAAGTTTGCTCACGGAATAATTCAGTATTTAATGTGTCAGTGGACTTTTTGTCTGTAAAAAGGTTTGAGGCTTGTCTATGTGACCAAATTGTGTATTAATATGACTAAAGGCAGAAGGTCTTGTTTAATTGGAGAACCATGTGCTCTTGTGTGTTATAACAGCTATTGCCTGGCAGGTTACTCCTCAGGGTACCTGCTCTAAATGAACCAGATTCTTTCGCTCTCTATTATAATTTACAAAAGCACAGAATTTTAACAACTGTACGATCATTGCCATAACTGTACATTAACCATTTTGCACTGTCCAAAATGACAATTAATAACTATCTGAAGTTAAAAGTATACAAACACCACATAGTTGACCAAAATACTGTACACAGTCATGAAAATATTTTAAACTTTGACCTATCGATTTAATTCTGATTTTACTTAAATAAATTTGGTTTGCAGACATACTGAATTCCAGTTAATGAGTTTATAAAAAATATATAACTTATAATAATAATAATAAGAAGAAGAAGAAGAAGAAGAAGAAGAAACTGCACATCTAGCCATTATTTATGAATAATTATTTTGTTTTGTTTATTTAAATTATTTTGTTATTTTGTTTAAATTACATATTATACTTGAGTAAAAATTCTGCCCTAAAAAATAATTCATTTAAGTAAAATAAAATATCAGTATTTAATAGCTACACAAGGCCAGAATTATTTGTTTAATATAGGCAATGCTATATGTTACACTGAAAAAAGTGAAACTACTGTGTCATTGATACAAAGTATGTTTCTTCATTGAGCTGATGGAAATTTTTGATTTCCTATATGAAACTGTTATTTTTACTTTGCTTAAAAGCAAACATCACAGCCCCTGGTTAAACTTAAATATAATCCGTTCACTCAAAGGACATTTCTTCTTCAAACCAAAAGTTCGCCGTGTCACATGACCTCATGATGTAGCATTATCACGGACTGAATCACATTCTGCTGGCGGCCATAATTTTTCAAAGAAAACTCAGGTAAGAAACCAGGTAAGAAAGCAAACTCATGTAATTTCTATGTTAAATGTTTCTTTCCCATGAGCAAATTTGTGATTTATGTCAGGAACAACTACTTTGTAGATTGAGTTTTGTGTCCGTGTTTGCTAGCTACCTATTGAGTTTTTTTTCCGTGTTTACTAGCTAAAAACACCTATATTACCTAGCATTAGCTAACTAACGCGGTTATTCACCAGTACGCTAAGACTGCTGTGCCAAATAACATGAAATTAACTATATTTAAGTACCGTTGGTTAACGATGTTAAAATTAATAGGAAAGTGACCTAAACATAGAACAAGCCAAATTTGGAGTGAGTGCTGTTCCTAGTGTACTTATAGTTCTGCTTAAAACCTTCTAGACTTGCTAACGTGTAAGTAATGTAATATCGCTAAAACTATATTCCGTCGTATGAAACGGGGCATTAGCACATTTCCCTGACATGCTGGTAACACTTTATGAGATGTTTTATGAGGTAACACTTTATGAGATGTTGAGTAAAAGTACTTCAGTCCACAACATTACTTTAATGGTAAATTAACCATGTAAATTAAATAAAATGTGAAATATATAAATACAATTATTAAACAAACTTCCAATTTGCTTGGTAGTGGTAGCATGGATGAATGGGCAGAGCACTGGCCCACTTTCAGACCAACAAGCTGAGGTTAGCCATTACTATGTCATGAATGAAGTAAACATGAAATCCTTATTCACTTTTCTGTTTACAGGTTTTAGCTTTTCTGAAAGGGCATTATTTTACCCATACTTGCAGAAATGAGTAAGTCCCAGAATGCACAAATAAAAACATTATGTGGATACATTTTGAAATGGACATGATTCAATAGAATTGTCGCGAATTTAGTACATGTCAGTGTAATCTAAATATCCTAAAAGAAACTCCCTCAAAATGATGGAGCACTGAAAATTAGTAGTTGAATTATCTGATAATAATAGAGTGTAATTGCAATTATCCTGCGAATTATGTTATTGTATTATCAGTAGTGAGCACTTGCAAAGCAACAAAATGCAGTTATTTTAAAGGTGTGTGGTGTGTGTGTGGGGGGGGGGGGGGGATTATTTCTATACATACTGTAATTGAGATTTTCTAAGAACTTGAGCCAGTCCAATTTATATATATATATATATATATATATATATATATATATATATATATATATATTTTTTTTTTTTTTTTTTTTTTTTTTTTTTTTTTTGTTTGTTTGTTTAGATCAGTAATGAGTTTCTGAGAATTACACCTGCTCCACCTCCAGCAAGATTTTGGTTTCCTTGGACAAGCAACACTACAAAGTAATTGAGATCATCAGAAATAAGGAAGGAATTGTCAGAGAAAAGAACAGAGATATAATTTTTACCTTCAGGTTCTTGATCTGGTATGTACTTGCTAAAAATAAAAAGCAGAAATTAACTTGGTGTCAAATGTAATATTGTGAATGGAGCTTAGCAAGGCATCCAAATCAAGTTGGCTGTGACACACTAAATTAAAACATAACTAGCAGAATAAAATGTTTTAGTTTAACATGTTCACAGGTCAGTGTATGCTGTCTGAATACAGGTTTCAATTTCTGCCATATTCATTTTATATTTCATTTTGCTTCACAAGCCAAACATAATCAACAATACTATGTGTGTTTTTACGTGCCTAGAGCCTGGAGGTGAATGTAAGAAGAGAGGATCTCCTGAAATGTCTAATGGTGTATTTAGTAGAAGATGTGGACCAACTGATTAAGCACTGGTAAGCATTTGTTCATAAGGCATTTCAACCTTAGGACTGAAAAATGTTACTAAATTGATCAATTATCTTTGCTCAAAAGTCCAACAGTGGCAGCTTGGTGGTGCTGGGGTTTGAACCTGTGAGCTTCCAATCAGTAAACCAACTTCCAAAAACCACACAACTACCTCTGCCCCTTCATATTGACAAATACGAGGTTAGTGGCTTTATCGGCTGCAGCACAACCTTTACACGGGGCCATTATTTTTTTAAATCATAGAATGTATTAACATTAGCTACATACATTCTCCTAAACCTTGTGGAAAGCCTTCACAGAAGAGTTAAAGCTGTTATAGCTGCAAAGGGCCAACATCATATTAAACCTTATGGATTAAGAAGTGGATGTTACTCAAGTTCATATGCATGTGAGCAGGCGAGCGAATACTTTTGGCAATATAATGTAATATATAATGTGTGTGTATACGTATGTCAGTTGTTTTGGCCTATTCATTGACATAATTCCATTTAACTTGATGCATCGTAATCCTAGGTGTTTCTTTTGCACTCATAGGGAGCATTAAGTGATTTTTACATGCATACATCAGACCCTGTTTTGCCAAATAGAGCAACTTGTCTAACAAATATCCTGTTTTTTATTAGGTTGTTCTGAAAGATGAATCTCAGGCAGAACTTGAGAGGCGCACGATGGCCCTGTTTGTCCACAGGGAGGAAGAGGATTGTCTTCAGCCACCACAGGAAATCGCGATTGTGACTTATTGAGTTTCCATCAGTCGCACATGAATGTTTCATGTTGTTTGGCCTCATCTATGAGCTAAACTTGATCTATCCTGGTGATCTCAGACACACTTTTGTGGTCCTGCAAAAAGTATTTAGGGAACATATTCTATATTGACTTGAAAATATTACATTTTGGTCATTTTATTTGTTAAACAATTGTCAGGTTTTCACATGGTTAGCAAATAGGTTTATACAGTTCTTAAGCTTAAGTTATTAAAATGCATTGTGTTTTATTTATTTTATTTTTGTTTTCTGTCTTTTAATTGGAGAATTATCTAATAGTACAACAAAAAAGGTAATGTATGGTTTCAAGGATGGTAATAAATGTAATAAATGGTAGTAAATGTTCACTATTAACATTTTTTATACGTTTTTGGTTGCATTCATATTAAGATTTTAGTTGTCAGAAAAAGGAGGAGTGGATTACAATCTACATGAATTAACTTTTTGAGCTTAGGTAATTTTTTTTATTTCAGAAAATATACTATATATTGAACTTTGCATATAATTCATAAAATTACGTTTGTACGTAAATCATACTTTTAACTTGAGAAAAATTAAAAAGATTACTACTATAATTTACTCCTATTACTTTATACTACATTAATGTAATTTGTTCCTTTCAAGGTAAAAACTAAACTTAAATATAATGTTAAATTGTAGGTCTTTCTAAAATGATATAACCAAGTTGTTACAAAGTAGAAAAATAAGATTTACTGGCTTAAGGTATTGAGAGAAAGTAAAAAAAAATTACTTGTAACAATTTTTGTAAGTTGATCCAAAGTATCTTTTTGTTTCAGTGTACTTAATTTTTTTTATTTTTCTAAAGTGAAAATCAAGTTGTTACAAAGTAGGAAAAAAAGTTTAACTGGCCTAAGGCATTGTAACAACTTTTATTTTTGGATGGATGATTTTTTTTTTTTTTTTGCTTTAGTGAAACTTAAAAAAAATATTTATATTTAATCAAAATTAAACTTTGATTTGAGAGAAAGTGACATAATTACTTGTAACAAATTGCAGCAATTTTTTAAAGTTTATCCAAAGTATCATTTTTTTTTTTCAGTGTAGATCATTTAGGATTAATTTTTTCCCATCTCAGAACAACAGCACGACCAAGGGCTGTAAGAAAAAGTAAGTAACTGTAAGTAAGAAGAAGTTGTTAGAATTATAAGAAGATGTTCTGAGAAGTTTGTGACAGTCAGGAATGGTCATGTTAGGTGTTTAAACAGAGTTACAGTGACACGCCCCTTCACTGGCTAAGTTGATTAGTTGAAAAAGTTTATTCGTTTAAGTAGAGTCAACTTAAATGTAAAACAGTCCAAACATAATATTTAAAGTTATACACACTTAATTGCTTTAAGTAATCAAAAGTAGAAAAAACAAGAATTAGATTTAATTGTTTAGAATAGTAGAGTCAACTTAAATGTAAAATAGTTAGAACTTAATATTTTAAGTCAAATTCACTTAATACCATATTTATACTAAAATAATTGGCATAGGAAAATTCCAGTACAGTTTGCATGTTCTTTTGTGAATGATCACACAATACAGTATTTTTATTTTATTTTATTTAAACATATAACAAAGCAATAAACATTATTGATAATGATACTCTTTATGAACTACAAAATCTAAAACCACTTTTACACATGCAGTACAAGAAGAAACATGAAACATAACATAACTGCAAGAATATTTGCAATTGTGCCAGGACCATAAATAAAAACACAAGATCAGTCATCAGCTTTTGAACCTTTGGTGGTAGCTCACGTTGACCTAAGTTTAGCATTACATGCTGAATGAAGATAAAACTGTTTTTGATGGGTGATCCCCACTCTTGAGGGGTTCAGATGTGGTGATGTTGAGGTTGTGGCTCTGTTGTCCTCATAGCAGAGAATTTCTACTGGAATGTCCAAGGATTCTCCATAATTAAGATTCTTCATTGTGTGAGAAACTAGACAATAAATAATAAATTCAGGTAAACTGCAATTTGTCAATATATGCCTATATGTTATTATGTCTTTTAGTTTGATTTGTATAATTCATTGTGGTTTTATTTTTTGTAATGTTGTGTAAACAGGCACAAAATAAACTTCAATTCAATGAAACATGTTCATAAATACTAATTCTCATTACCCACTTTTCTAAATAACATTAGTAAGTAACAATAATAATTAAAATAAAGTTACTCCCAGAGCTGCTCTTGAAGATCATAGATGCATCATCCCAAAGAATGACTGGAAGTCCCCTCAGGACAAGACATATAGTGGCTGTTTGTACAACTTATACAGTATGTGGAACAAATAAATGTGTTTTCTTTCTTTACATTAGGGGTATCTCCACAGAGCCTTGGCTTTATTTGTCCAGTTGAAATTTGTGCCTCTGACATTTACACTTCCATTAGTTAGTTATGGAGAGAATGTGCTTTTTTAATATGGAAGAACCAAGCATCAAGATTATTACTACAAAAAACAGAAATGTCAACCCAGCTTTGTCTGTAAGCTCTGTTAACTGCCTGCCAAGTCCGACCCTGTCTTCCCCTTGAAGATTTCCATCAAGTTTGGACAAAACCCACAAAAAGCACAACAAAGAAATCTTAAAAAATAAATAAATAAATAAAAAATAAAGATTTTCCCTAAACCTGAAAAAAGCCACATTTTTGCATACAGGCAAAGTTACTTATAACACAAATGAACCTCTTTTAACTTGTTGTACAATTATGTGTTGTATGTAATACTTGTAAACAAAAAATACTACTCATACTGTTTAAGTAGTGCAATAAAAACCATTTTTTTTAAGTGATATTTACTCAAACTGTTGGCATAGAAACAACTTTGGGTTAACAGTGTTAGGTTGCCACCATTGGGAGAGTAGTCGCTGGTTCTTTTATTAGTGATCTAAATCTATACCTAAAGTTACTTTGAAAAATGGTCAACTGTTTAAAGGAATAAAGAAATAAATCTAAATTAAATGATCTTATTTTTCCTTACAGTAGGTTCATATCCACTGGTATTATGACATAACTGCAGAATGGGCCCTGACGGAACTTCCTACTGAGGTCTCTGAGTAAACTAACAATGTGCTATTTGAAATGTCAGACATGATGCAGATCAGTGTTTCACTTGTAGGACCTCTTTGTGCAGTACAGTATTGATGCGGTATTGATTCAGCAGTAAGATGAATCAATGGCTCTCTGACTATGGTGGGGTTTTCACTTTCTATGAAAATGAAGAATGCCCATTGTCTCCTTTGCCTCCAGCGGCAGTGAAGGTCAATTATTAATGGTACTTTTAATGAAGGTCACAAAGACAAGTCATTAAAAGCTGTCGTTCCCATCCCATAAATCATGCGTCACATGTTTACCTTAGACGTCCATCTCGGCTAACAGCTTGGCAACACCATTTCCTAGATCAAGTATTAACCATTGTAAGAATATTAATGCCGTATCTCTCTGGACAGCTCATTTAAAATGGATGAACCAAGTCCTAAGGCTCTGCCTGGTCAGTGCAAACACAGCATGCTCATTAAAACTAAATTGTCTTGTAATGTGAACTTGTTTATCATAAGTGAAAGAGTGCAGGGAAGAGCACGGGTGACAGCCAACACAGTCGCTTTAATGTTATTTAAATTGCTTTAATCTGCACCTTCTTGGATTTGTCAGGAATCTAAGGTTATAATTGTTTCAAGTTGGAAATGAATCTTTAAGAAATGCATTGGTTAGACATTAAAATGTTTAGCTCAGAGACTGCGCCCATGGGTTTGTTAGAAACTAGAAGGATTGTGTTTGCACATCTTTTTGAAAAATGCTCATTTAATATCTGGTCTGTGAGACTCATTTATATATATATATATATATATATATATATATATATATATATATATATATATATAAGGACCCCAAACATCGGTTTAGTCAACCAAGAAGACATCAAGACTTTGTAACCCTAGTGGATCAGACTACACATGCCCATTTTGCATTAGTGAATTTGGCTGCTCTTGACACCATCACCAGTTCACTGGATTTCCTTCCTTGCAATACTTTTGGTATGTCCTGACCACTGCAGGCCAGGAACATTTCACAAAAGCTGCATTTCTGAGCTAGTCATCTAGCCATTCAAATTCGGTCCATTTTTTCTGCTTCCAATATATATATGGACATATGGACAGTAGTTCTCATGGGCTCCTCAGTGGAACGGTTGCAGTCATGACCATGCAGGCCCACCCAGTTCTCCTTTGGTGTGGCGATCCTTTGGAGCAGCAATGCTAACTGGGAAGGGAGGCCTAAACATCAAGGTCGCTGCCTTTTCCTTCCTGGGTCAAAATGGCTGGCCTTAACAAAAACTGAAAGTAGCAGCTCATGCAGTCCTTCAGAAGCTGTCCCTCGGCAGGGGGTAAGCAGCGAAAAGTCTGCATGCCCTTAAAGTCCCGGGGGCGCATGGCATGGCCACGTTTCCCTGCCACTCTCTTTGATGACTTCCACATGTTTTCTCCTGAGTTCCAAACCCCGAGCTAAGCTCCATGCTCAACACATCAAATCTTGAGGTGGATGGGCATGTCCCACTCCTGGACAATATTCTGAGGCTACAATGGGCATAGGCTCACCATATCCTATATACAGTGAGGGTAGTGCCTGGCATTTATGCCCAGGGTTATACAGTACAGTGCTGTATTATTATTATTATTATTATTATTATTATTATTATTATTATTATTATTATTATTATTATTAAGAATGAAAACAGAAAGGATTAAATAATCTAGCTAGCCTTTACTAGATTCCTGCATTAAATTGATATATCATAACCTACAACCATATATATATATGGTTATATATATATATTTTTTATGTATATTAATATCATGTGGTTATTACCAGAAGTAGTCTTGAACATATTGTTCACAGGTATAACATGATTATATCAATCCTCTGACAAGAAAATGGAAACAAAACCACAAAATAATAACACAGGTCACAAAGTGACAAATGAACAGCTTACTGTCATAAAAATATATATATATATATATATTATTTTCCAGCTCATCTCACACTGCACAAACTTGTCCAAGTAAAATGCTTCATTTTCTTTGAATGCTTAACTTTCATGTTCCAGACTAATAGTTATTGTTTTTTTTTTTGTTGTTTTTTTTCCCTACAGCTAACATATTTTGAGAGGAAGTTAGCGGTGAGCTTGTGGGTTGCCATGGCAGCCTCTGCTTGGCCTGCAGGCAGTGTGTCGAGATGTCAAACATGGCCACCCACATGGAACTGTGATCGAGACAATCATCGCTGCATTAGACGGTGAGTTGAGGACATGTCTTTAGCAATTCCCTGATGATGACTCACTCACTTTCGCTTCCGCTCTGTCTGATCAGCTAATTAGTTGGTAAATTGTCAAATCAGTTGTACTCATATTTAGCAGGGTAGAGACCAATACTCACTCACTCGCGTACTCACACTTGCTCATCATCTACACAGCTTTATCCTGTATTCAGGGTTGTCTGGGACCAAGAGCCTGTCCCAGGAGACTTAGGGCATAAGGTGGACAGGGTGCCAATTCATCGCAGGGCACACACACACATACACACTCTCATTTACACACTATGGGCAATTTTGAAACGCCAATTAATAGCCGTCGTTTCCATAACTATGGGAAGAAACCGGAGTAACCGGAGAAACTCGCCAAGCATAGGGAGAACATGCAAACTCCATGCACACAGAGATGGGACTCAAACATGGCCGGGAATTAAATCTGGACCCTGTAGGTGGAAGGAGAAAGCGCTAACCACTAAATTGGATAATAAATGTAGAACAATAGTGAGTTCTGTTGTGTTAATATAGCAAAAAAAAAAAAAAAAAGTGTCAAAAATTTACTAAAGAAAATATTAAGGAATAGTCAAAGTCTATAATTAAACCTCAAAGCTCACAGTAAAGAAATTAAAGGTGTATCTTAAAATAATTATTCATCATAACGCATCAGGGTTGGAAACTCGGCTTGGATCAAAATAAGTGTGTACTGTGTCATAATCTTACTTAAATGAAAGCAGACAGAATCACTTATTTAGATTAAAGAATTCCACTGAGAATTAAACAGGGTACTCCTGTAGTATGTAGTATGTGAATGAGCAAGTGAATGTTAACCTGAGGTCCTACCATGGCTGTAAAAATGGAAATCAATAAAATGGTCACCATTGGCTTCCATGGTTTCTAGTTATACTACAGATGTTTCTAGATAGATGGATGTAAGCATTATATATAATTACCCTGCGTTCACACCGAACGCGGCGAGAGCGTCACAGTTCGCTCTCGCCGCCCTGCCACCGACGCCTGTCGCCGCTCTTCGCCGCTGTTGGCCGCTCTGACGTAGACCGAACGCCTTTCTTGTATTTAAAGGGGCCGCAAAGCAATCAAGCTCGTTGATCTTATGGAGACTGACCAAAATGTGGAAGATAACAAGAAATTGATTCATAGAAAGAACTGTATTGTAGAAATAAACAAATTATAAGTCATTCGTATGGTGTGGCTTCTGTTCATTGTGAATTGCTAGTCTAATTTAATATATATATATATATATATTTTTTTTTCTTATTATTATAACATTAGAATCACTTACTAGACTTTGTCTTTCATTAAAATAACATTAATAATTAATAAACACCCGCTATCGCAATAATCAACCTCTTCTCCATTTTGCTTGGGAACTAATGTCGCCGGAACAAAAGTTGCAGGACTGCATCCCGCGGAATCCTCCCAAGCGGAGGACCTCCATTTTAATTGGTTGGCGCTCAAATGCGTCATAGCTCATTACCCTAAAGTTGAGCTGATTTCAACTCCCTTCGCCACCCTCGCCGCGCCGTGCCGCACCTCGCCGCCTGCTTCTATTGAAAATGAATGACTTCCGGCATCTTTGACGCTCTCGCCGCATTCGGTGTGAACGCAGGGTAACCATTGTGTACATGCTAAGCTATAATAGCAATGAAAAAACAAACTTTACGAAGACTAATTTAACATGCTTATCCACAAAACCTTGCTATTTAGCATACTTGATTAGCTAAATAACATCTAATTTCTCAGGCTAATGTAAACTTGTACAAATTGGTTAAGCTGTAGTAACTATATTACTATATCAATATAGTTACTATATTAGTAACTATGAGGCTAAATTCATACTAAGAAAAAAAAATTATTAAAACATAAATATGAAGAAATATAAAACCTTTGTGTAACTTTGAGATTTGTAAGGTCAAAACTAAGTAAAAATTATTTTTTTTATTTTTAAGCTAATCATTAAACGATATCTGAGTACAAATTACATTAACAAAGTGCAGTTACTTAAGTTGTACGTTATAGAATCATGTGTCATGAAAAAAAAAAAAATTAAGTACTACTTTGCCCAGTTTTGTCCAGTAATATTTTTTTTTGACAACAGACAACTTTTTAACAGATGTGATAATACATCTAAATATAATCTTAATATCTTAAAAGATGTTAAAGTTTAAATAATTATATCCTTCTAAATTAATGGGCTTTCATTATCTGAAGCAATCTATAATAAAATAGATGCTTTCAGCCACATATGAATCATGAAATGCACTGGACTGTATCATCCCATAAACGCAGCATCAACATTGCCTAGATTATGAAAAATACTTACAGTAAATTGATAATTGCCTGAAATTTCCTATCCTCTAGATAAGAATGCCAAGCAGACTCATTACAGTATGTAGAAATAATTGGTACTGTTAAAAAGTGTGAAATCTACTCTTAATTAAATCATAATAACGTTACATAATAAATCCATGTACATCAGTATGAATATCCAAAAAAGAATTCAGAAGACCTTTGATGTGAATACCAGGCTGCATGTTAGTCATCAGTCAAATCTATCAACCCATCAACACCAACGTGTTGGCTTATGAGCCTGACGGGTGAAATGTCAGGCAGTGCATTTACCTAGAATAACATTATAAACAGACTTCTTCTCCAGCGACAGAGCTCAGCCACAGTGGGGTTGTAGATATCAAAAAGTGTGGGTATTGATGGCTTTGTGTCATGTTTATTAAATTCTCTCGAGTGACCGTAAGATATGTAATGACCGTAAGGTATGTGGTACCATTGTATGCCTATATATAAGTGAAAAAATGCGTAATAAACTTAAAGTACAGTACAGACCAAAAGTTTGGACACCCCTTCTCATTCAGCGAGTTTTCTTTCTTGTGTTCTTTCTTGTGTTCTTCAGCCCAAACGTGTCTCTTCTGCTTGTTGCCTGTCCTTAGCAGTGGTTTCCTAGCAGATCTTCTACCATGAAGGCCTGATTCACACAGTCTCCTCTTAACAGTTGTTCTAGAGACGTGTCTGCCGCTAGAACTCTGTGTGGCATTGACCTGCTCTCTGATCTGAGCTGCTGTTAACCTGCGATTTCTGAGGCTGGTGACTCGGATGAACTTATCCTCCGCAGCAGAGGCGACTCTTGGTCTTCCTTTCCTGGGCCGGTCCGCATGTGAGCCAGTTTCTTTGATGGTTTTTGTGACTGCACTTGGGGACACTTTCAAAGTTTTCCCAATTTTTCGGACTGACTGACCTTCATTTCTTAAAGTAATGATGCCACTCGTTTTTCTTCACTTAGCTGCTTTTTTCTTGCCATAATACAAATTCAAACTCTTTGAATGAGAAGGTGTGTCCAAACTTTTGGTCTGTACTGTATATAAAATAAGTTAAAGCACACCAACAAATGCAGTGAAATGGTAGGTTAATGTCAATTTTTTTTAAAAGAGTACATTTTTACAGCTTAATGGTTCTAAGATTATTGAATAAATAATAATAAAATTATGAATTCATTGAAATTATAAAGGTAGACAGTGGTGACTCAGGCAGTTGAGGCACTGGGTTACTGATTGGAGGGTTGGGGATCAAGCCCTGCCACGTTATGGCCCAAGTGTCCATATATATAATGCCCAACCACTGAGATGCTGGCAATAAAACAAGTTTAATATAAAATAAAATGAATGAATATTCCAATATTTCAATTATTTGTCACAGTACTGTACCTTAATACAGCACAGTAAAAAATGTAACATATCCCAGTTAAGAAGCCGGGATTATAGTGCAGGGTCAGCCAGGATACAGTGCCCCAGGAGCACATAGAGTTAGGGGACAATAACTCAGCAGTGGCATCTTGGCAAATTGGTGGTGCTGGGGCTTGAACCCCAGACCTTCCTATCAGTAACCCACAGCCTTAACCTACTGAGCACTATATCAGAGCAAATATGTAGATCAGATACCGTAGTCTCCTAAATCACCACCACAATGTGAGCAGCATAAAAGAACCCTAACAACTACTAAAAAGTAAGAGTGAGGAAGACCTGAATAGGGTGTGGTATGAAAATGGCAATCAGCACCTGCTCACCCGCCAGTGAGTGCCAAAGAACTTTCCCCCAAGGAATAATAACGTTTAGATGGAAGCCACCAATTCTAAATACATGAAGCAAAAAGACGGATTAAACTGAGATTAAATTAAATTTGCTTGACGAGCCCTAAATATCAGAGCTATACAGGAATATTAATACAAGCCGAACCAGACTTCTGTTTCATAAGCACCCGTCTTTCTCTTTCTTCCTTAAAATGCAGACAGTGGGGCTCATTTAAGTGTTCTAGTGGATGTAAAAATCTGCTACTGCTGTCTTTTCTTATATTATAATCCTCCTTAACAGCTCAGTAGACACGGCAGGAATAATTGAATTACAGAAAAATATAACTGTGCCTTTCAATGCCAAATACATTCATTTAAAAGACTTTTTTTTTTTTTTTTTTTGTCATTCTCTAATAGACCTGACATAAGGTCACCGTTTAGGAGCAACTTATTTGCTGGATGTACATTACAGGTGACAAAGGACTTTGTGGAAGAGATGAGAAATATTATATCTGAAATATGATCTGTATTCTCCTGTTTGATGCAGCTCACTGTTTTAACCTTGATTATTTTTGGAAGAATAAAGATTTTTTAAAGTAATGTTTGTGTGTTTCATTGTTGGGATATTCTTTGGCTTAACTTGTTTTTGTTTGTTTATTTTTTTTTCATAGAAAAACAAATCACTTGAAGCAGCTACATCAATGGTCTACAATGGGAGACTTATAGATGAATAGATGTTGGACCAAGTCAACCCTAGATAAATATAATCAATTGAGCCCCACACCCAATACTACTTGAGTTGACTTAATTAATGGAAATACAAGTCAACTTAACTTAAGTCAACTTAAGATTTTTTACTGGATACGTGCTGTGGCAACTAAACAGCAAGGAGAAATATTTTGTTTTGGCCAGCAAATTTCTCTAAAAAGTAAAGTACTAAACATTTTATGTATTTATTTATTTATTTATTTATTCATTTATTTTACATTAAGCTGCCTTTTTTCCCCCCTTTACAGTGCATTTGCAGCATAAGCCCTGAATGAGCTGAAGAAAACGTCACCAATTCCAGGAGGAATCATATTTGCCCACCATCTAAGATAATCACGGTATCGTAACAAATCACATCTGCACGTTAATACCCTTATTACCCTCTTCATCTATTTTCTCATGCTTGTTTTTCAACCCACCACAACATACCACATACGTTAAGATAAAGATAATTAGCAGAATAGACACCATCAACTGCAGGGTTATTGATTAATCGGTATGCATGTATTAATCTGGTAGGTAACCAGGTAATCTTTCTGTTATTGGATACCAATCAAAATGCATAATAACTTAATATTGGTTAAGAGTGCTGTACTTCTACTGTGCCTGATGTTGTGGTAGTCACATGACTGCAAAAGGCTAATATTGTGTAACAGCTCCTTCATGAAAGCCGAATGCATGTGCAATAATGAGAGAGCAGATCAAATTTTAATATCATATTACTTATGTTATTTAAAATCCAGAATAAAAATATGTGTGCGGTAACTGGGCTGTATTTGTGTTATTGACAGTTTTTGATGTCACTGTCACGATGTCATAAAGGGCATATTTGGAGTTTTTTATTCACTTCCTTCATGTTCATTCATTAATTTATTAACTCATTCATTAATGCATTCATGTCATCAATTCATCAATTCTTTTGTTCGATAATGAGTTTTTACTTGCTTATTGCTCATTCATTTATTTGTTTCTTTATTCATTCTACGTATTTATTAATTGTATTCCTGCCTGATTATTCATTCACTTATAATCCCGATTGTACATTCACGCATTCATTCATTCAATCAATCATCTTTTTTTCATGTTATTAATTTGTTATAATATTATATATAATATATAATATTGCTATTGTATTTGTAAATCCATTTACTCACCCATCCTTTTTTCAGTTGTTAGATTATTTATTCATCTGTTAATTGATTAACTAATTCAGTAATTTTTTCCCCCTGCTTCCATCTCTTTATAATTTTTTTGCTGATTTACTTCTTTCCTATCTGTTTATCTGTCCGTTCGTCCATCCATCCATCCATCCATCCATCCCTCTGTCTGTCTGTCCATACATCTATTGTTTTATTTGTAATTTTTTTAAACTTATTCACACATTTAATTATTTTTAGGTGTTTTACTCCATTCTTTCTTTCTTTCTTTTCCTTTCCTCATTCATTTATCCATCCATCCTTTCATCCACCAATTTAGTCATTCATACTTTCATTTATTTATTCATGGAACACAATACCATGCTCCTGACTGTGACACAGAAACATCTCTTTTCTTATTTCATTTTGTTCTTTTTTTTTTTTTTTTTTTTTGCATGTGTGCTTTAATGAGGCAGAAATCTGAACGCGATGTTTTCAGCCTTCAGCACACAGAGGGCTGAATGACTCGTGCTGTTATTCTGATTTCTTCCTCTTCTGGCTGCGGTCTGGAATGATTTCTGTGATAAGCACACAGATGTGAAGGGATAAGCAGTGCTGCCATCATTCAAACTGTCAAAGAAGAAAAAAAAACAACCTTTTAGTTTTTTTTTTTGTTTGTTTGTTTTTTTCCACGTAGGATAAATCCATCACCGCTCTGTCCAATTTTTCCGAGTCACGTCCAGAACTACAGAAACATATAGATCATGTTGTTGACATGTTGTTGCTCTGTGTCTGTGAGACATCATACAGTATCCAGTAGTAATGTAGCCATGTCATTCAGCTCAACTGCTGCTTCTCTATTCGCTTGTAAGCTAAAATCTCAAAATTATTTGGCCTCTTGGATACCTCACATTTTTCCCTATAAATCGTTTTATAATCACTAAACATTAATAATTAACGCAGTAAAATATATTTTTCTACAGTTAATCTGATTTGTATTTATTTATTTATTTATTTATTTATTTATTTATTTATTGTCATCATGATTTGTCTGTATTCATTTAAATCTTCTAATCTCCTTGATATTGCACTACAAAATTATGCATTTATTATTATTAAATATAATTTTTTAAAATCAATATTGTTTCTATTTCTATCGTTTTTTTTTTCATCTTATTTCATGTGTTAATATTTTATTTCTTTGCAAAATTTACTGTTTAGTCATGTTCAGACACTAGTTTTAGACACGAGGTGGGATTTCCATTGTATGGAGAATAAAAAGAAGGGGACAAAAAAAAGCTTTTTGTCGCTTTTTTTTTTTTTTTGGTTGTTTTTGTATTGACCAGTTTTGTATGTGACCTCATATAAGATTATCTCCTTCCCGAGCTATTTGCTCAGTTCTGCTGTTCTCTGTAGGGGGTGTGGCTCTACAGAATCTCATTTCCATAGAGACCGAAACAGCACATTCGGAGGAGGAATGAATTTTTTGTTTTGTTTTGTTTTGTTTTAATGCATTATTTGAGGAATATTTTCAACTGGAGCATTAACCACACACATACACATTTTTGGGATGTACTCTGAGACCTGTGGGAACTTCTTAAAGAAATTATAAATTATACCTTTAAATTCCCAACATCCTTATTAAATCATGCATTTTTATAAGCTCCAGCTACCATAATTGCCTCATCTTTATTATAAATGTGTTTTCAGTTTCGCCTAGATTATTATTATTTTTAATTCCCGGTGTTTCTGTAATTCATTGCTGTGCCTCCGTTGTTATCTGTTGTGCTGTAATGCAATTTTCAAGTCTCTGTTTTCTTCATTTTTTTAAACCTAGTTTTGTTTTTGTTTGGAATCCACCGTCAATGCTACCTGACAGGCAGTTTGTACTTCGTCTAGATAATGGAAATTACAGAGTAGATACGGATCATCATTTTAAAGGAATATACAAACATATATTTTAAAAATAAATACAAACCGCCTAAAGCTGAGTGACAAATTTCTGGCATGTTTGTCTTTTACAAATGAGAGTAATTATATTAGTGATTCTTTTTTATTGTAATAAAAGCTTTAAATCTATGACTTTGCAATGTGTGACAAGGTGCAGGATGATACATAAACAACGGTGGAGTTTATCTATGTGTCTGAATAAAGCTTCTCTGAGGGGTAGTGTTTAGGCCCAAGAATCGATGCTGTATTAATGCCAGGTCCTGCTGATGGGGTTTGCCTTCAGGTTGAGTGTTTTCTCTTTATTTAGCCACTATAGAGAGGAGCTCTGCGTGTGCTCCATCTGTTCCTCCAAACTTGGCAGGGAGGCGTCTGAGACGCGAGGTACACACGGGCTCAGGGCATTATCCCTCTAAATGCATCCTCATTACGGGTGCATGCTTCTCTCCATGACAAACTCAGCCTCTGTTTCACCATAATAACACTTAGAAAGTGGCGTGCTGAGCCTGTTCACACTGCAGATTAGATCGCTGCTCAGCGTCGCAAAACAAAAACAACCACTTGTGTGGACTCTTCAAGTCCCAGGCCTGAGATGGAACATGCAGCGCTGGGGCTGTCGTGATGCTCAAAGCTGTGTAGTGGTTGTGAATTTGTGTGCCGCAAGATGTCGATCATGCCTGGTACTGTAAAGTGGTTCATGCAGCAAGGTCAGGAAAAGGTCACCTGTTAGTCTGGGAATAACAGGGACTGAAGTTTATATGCATGTGTTTGTCACACTTTTTTTTTTTTTTAAACACGTGATTTATTTATTTATTTTCACTTTTAAATGTGAGTTTTACACATGCACTTTAAGTTTTATAATGTAAGCCAAAGTAGATAGAAGTGCAGACTCCTAATCCCTAGTGGAAACAGCAATACTCAGCAAAATATGAAAACATAGAATTATAAACTCTGGATCCAGGCAAGGGGAAAAAATTCCATATGGAGACTATTACATGGGTTAACAAGGAATTAGAGAACCAAACATTACCACTGTTTATTGCAAAAAATAAATACATAAATAAGTCACCTATAACACCTATAAACACTGGAAATGAAATAGACAGTCCATGACACGAGAGTGCACATGATTGGAACTGTATTACTGTGCCACCCTGTCACGTTGTATACTATAAAGACTGTATATTTATTTGGAGTTAAGCTAAACTTGGATGTTCTAATGTTTTTCCAACTAGGGTCAACCTCTGGGTTCTGCTCGTTCCACCTACGTATTTATGAATTACCAGGGTTTAGGTGGAGTCAGCTCCTGCCAAGATGGCAAGGACCAGAGCTCCAACAGTTGAGCTTCACAACCGCTTTACAGAAAATCTATGGATGACATCATGTCCATTTTTTATACAGTCTGTGGATTCCACATTATTATCAGCTAAGTTTATGTAAGAATCAAAGTTTTGCGCTACGTTTTGTTTTTGGTCTTTATCACACTGCAAAACATTTTAGACTTGGCTGTTGCTTATCGAGACAGATTATTTCTTTCAATTAAATCACTTAAAATGCATTGCATTTCTGCTCATTCACCGGTTACTGAATCAACATATAAACCATCGCATAAATATTTAGCTTATCTCCTAATTCCGACACTCTATTTCTTCGTTCCCAAACTCTCACAGGGATAAATAGGGAAAATCGCACAAACATCTTAAAAATTTAAACATATGGTAATTATTTTATGTAAAATCCACACCAGAGTTCAGCCTGAGGTTTTCTGATACGTCTCTACTATTTTGCACTTCACTGAGTATCTCAATAATGAGCCTATCAGTCTTCTGAACCCGAGAGCGGATCAAATACAACTGTGTCAGGAATAAATAATCAGACTTCTCTGCTCAACCGTGACGAATGAGTCTCCTAGCAGTAAGTGTCTGCTAAACTCACCTGTCATGCTTGACTTCCCAAAAATCAGGAAAAATTTAAGAATTTCCAAACACGAGCATTGGCTTAGGAAAGGAAAGTTAAAGCCGCTGCCTGACATTTAAACTGTTCAGGCACAACTTGGCCAGACATAAAATAATCTTTATGAATGATATACTGTATATCTTCTGTCTTCCTGGGAACATTTGAAATGTGTTATTTTGGTTCTTTTTATAAACATGGGAACGTTTTCAGAATAGTTCATGATTTACGTTTGAAATCTGGCTTTTCAGTCTCTTTTTTCATTCACAGAAAAAACACTGTGAGTTCAAACCTGACAGGGCTTCTTCTGTTTTGTTCTGCTTTTTTTTTTCAGTATAATTTTACATAGATTCTTATACTACTTAAATACTATTACTATAGAGCATTAAATTGTCCTGTACCTAAAAAAAAGCTGGTTTATAATTCATTCATTCATTCATTCATTCATCAAACCTGCTTTCATCATAAGGTGCAGGCTATTTGTTGGTAGCTTGTATAACAAATGCTACAGCAGGGGGCAGAGCTTTCTTTTATAAAGACCTACAGTTGTGGCAGAGCCCTACAATTAATGTTGGAGACTCAGACACAGTTTTTGTCTTTAAGGTTTGTTTAGGCTTGTTTCCTTAGTTTCCTTTGGGACCATTGGGAAAAAGTGCCGACACTCAAGACTAATTGATATATTCAATTCAATTCAATTTTATTTTATTTGTATAGCGCTTTTAACAGTAGTCATTGTCGCAAAGCAGCTTTACGGAATATGAAAGGAAATTACGGAAATGTATGTAAAATAGGTAGCGATCAATATGATTAGATCCCTGATGAGCAAGCCAAGGATGACGGTGGAAATCTCTGAGATGGCAGTTGGAAAAAACCTTGAGAGGAACCAGACTCAACCGGGAATCCATGCCCAATTGAGGATAGAGAGCATGTTTAGATGCTGTCATCTCCCACACTTATTAGTTTAACCAGTTTTGTTGATGGTGAAGTGACTGGTGACTTCCCAGAAGGCCCTCGTGTCTGTGTTTCCTTCAGTTTCTCCTTCTGAAGTTATGCTGTCAAAGCTACAAAATAACCCTCTTCTATTACATGGCAGCAATCACAAATAGTTCTTTCTCTCTGCCAATCTACACATTGTGCTTCTAAGTTACCAGTGATCTTGACGCATGTTGACCACTCACTGTTGTTGAGAATGGCCCTATATGATCAGTTGTCTAACAAAAGCAGCTAGTACAAGGGTAAAGGAGAACAAAGCAACATATCAACCAACATAATATGCACATCAACAGAATGTGAGTGGCTGAGAGCTGACTCATGTATATAAATATAAATAAATAAATATCCATGCCATCTTGCTTGATGCATTAAGGTTGTAGGTTTTTTTTTTTTTTTTCATTTATTTCATTCTGTTGTTGGTATTTTATTCCAGATTTAAATTTTGGCTGCGGATGAGGCTGACTATGCCTCTGACAGTCCAGGGTTGACTGGATTTTTCATCATCCACTGCTTTTTGTATATCTTGGTTGATTGATTATGCCTCCTTGACACTCTAAATCATCTCTTTGTGAGGATGATTCATTGGTTACAATAAGCATACTGTCATACAGGGAATTCTACAAAGAAATATTACTTCAGAAGCAGGATTTCAAATGCTTGATTCAATTGATATCGGATAGAACAAACAAAAAGATGGACAGTGATATGAAGGATGTACGGGAGCTCAAAACAAGCTTAGAGTTTAACCATACTTAAAGTCTGAAGCGGAGGGAAGTGAGTCTGAATTTAAGATTAGGTACAGTAAATTGCTGTAGTTGTCTTTCAGGACCGTCCAATCCGCACACAGCTTGGTACAGGTTTCATGCCGGATGTCCTTCCTGACGCAACTCTCCCATTTTATCCAAGCTTGGGACCGGCACTGCAGCCAGTGGTTTGGGTTTGGACAGGATTTGAACCCACGCCAACCCTTACACTCTGCTAACTAAGTTAATTTAGAGGTACCAGCCTCAAAAATCACCAATTAACAACACCTTGGATTAAAGCCATTATGATCCCGATTTGAGCAGTAGTTTCTGTAGAAAAATCATACAACTAGGGATGATGATGGAATCACAATTCACAGGAACATACAGTATTACAGTTGTGCAAAGGACAGACAATATGCACAAATATTTAAATAATATGGTTGCTTGATCTACAACATTGCATGCCTTATAGTTGTATTTTGTTATCGGCCACTCGGTTCCAAGTTTTACTATTTTGGTAAGCTGTACAATATTAGATGAAAATAAATGTATATCTTTTTATTAGGTGACTCAGGTGAATATTGAGTGCTTTTCAATAAGTTGCCCACTACAGAAACTGAAACTGATTTCCAGGACAGATATTTGTAACCTTTCCCAGGTTGTTTATAAAAATCTTATCATTTAGATTCATACACACTGCATACAAACTTAATACAAGCTGCTTTGCGACAATGTCAATTGTTAAAAGCGCCATATATAAATGATAATATTGATTGACTTGACTTGACTTGACTATTCAACCCTTGAGAACTATGGATGGTGTTTCTACGTTAACATACCTTGATCATGTATTTAACAACATGGTCAGTGCAGTGCTCTGAGGCTGTTTCGGTGACTATACTGTAGGATGCAGCAACCACAATTTGACCAGGGTAATAGAAAACACAAAGTTGTCCATATCCTAAAAAGGGGTCAATGCTGTCTCATCTGTGAATGATATTCTTAAAAGTCTGATGTTTGTAAATACAATTATGTAAATATATCTTTGGATTTTTTATGGGCAAATTAGGGAAGTAAGGAAATACACATGCTATCCTTAGAACATGCTCTCTGAAATGTAGTGGTTAACCCGAGCTTGATGATGCGCTGAGATTTTTTATATGAAGCCAAGGCTGTTGCTAATAAATTAGGATCCTTATTCGATCTGAGTCAAGTTGAGAAACAAGGTGGCTAAGCTAAATTATACAATGCCTAAGGAGATCAAAAATTTCTGGAATGGGGTTAACAACCGTTCAACACCTGGAAGAAAGGTGGTCGGAAAAAAAAAATCATAGATGATCCCTTAAACACTTGGTAAAGTTGCATGGTAAAAATAAAAATCAGCAGTAAAAACCAGAGCTATGTTTAATCGTTAAAGTCAGAGCATTTTCATACATACACACATGTTGTGATGAGAACTCAAAGGATTGGGACTAAACAGCTGCACCATTAAAAAATCTAATTGCTAGTGAGCTTAATCAGGATGCTAGGGAGCATAAAGATTGAACTTTGGAGCCATGGAAAATGGTCAGGTGGTCTGATGAGTTAATATGGAGCCTATACCAGAGCGATGTGGGCGTCCGAGTAAGAAGGAAAGCGCATGAAGCGATGCACCTATCATCCACTGTGCAAGCGTCTGGAGGCAGTGTTTTGGTCTGGGGTTGCTTCAGGTATATAGCAATGTTATGCAGCAATACAATTTATTTAGTAGATAACCAGGTTATCACATCTGTAGAGTTTTTATATTTTCCTGGTGGCACAGGCATATTAATAGCTAAATGAATAAATTAAATCATAGTCTGTGATTTTTTTTACGTAGGGGGGGCAGACAGTGTAATAATTTGAAGAACTATTGTTTATACAGTATATACTGATCATCAGTCTAGGGTGTCAATGATCCTGTCATCAGTTTACTGGTATATAATCGATTATGATCATGTTAATGTTATGTGGCGTTAATGTTATAGCTAATCGCTGTGTAAAACGGTGAGTGTGCATACAAGTGTACACATACAGCTCTGGAAAAAAGAAAAAAAAAAGAGAGACCATTGCAATTCACTCGAGAAACCTTCTGGGATGTCATCAGATCAAGCGAAGCTGAGTTCTTTGCTTTTTTTGCAAAAAAGAGTGGTATAACGCAGCAATGTGAAAACCTGGTGAAGATCATGCCACTATGCATAAAAACTGTCATTGCAAATGGGGGTCACTCCACCAAATCCTGATTTCTTTAAGTTATTTAGCCAAAGCATAAACACAATCTGTTCACAAATTATTCGCATTTTGTTTTATTTGAATTATTAAAGCTCTGCAAATATTGCATGATCTGGGGTTCTTTCGCTATACACTCTAAATAACAATATAGTTATATTTTGAATGTGGAGGAAATGTTGTCAGCAGTTCACAAAAATTTTTCAAAAAAACTGGTCATCTCACCAAAATATGCAACTGTAAGAAAAAATCACAAAAATCATTTTCTCGAGCTGTATTTGTTACACCTTTTATTCTTTTATTAGGGTTGTTATTTTTGTTTTTTTCATTAGCTTGTATTATTTAGTTTTGTTGTCTTAGTTATTTATTATTGTTTTTTTGTTTGTTTGTTTTTTGCATTATTGATTATTTTGTTTTGTGTTTTTTTTTTTTTTTTGGATTTTTCCCCGATTTTCTCCCTAATTTAGTCGTGTCCAATTCCTCCCCGTCACTAGGGGGCTCCCACATTAAGGCTTCTACTACCACTCAGCCGGGAGGGCCGAAGACTGTCGCGTGTTTCCTCCAAACCACGTGACGCCAGCCGACCGCTTCTTTTCGAACTGCTCCATCGCTCATGCAGATGGGGTGAGAAAATGCAGATGGGAAAAGATCCTCATAAGAACACAATCTATCACAACTTTCTGGTTTAAGATCAGTCACGTTTGACACCCAGCGAAGGAGGAACCAACTAGGTTCTTGCCTTCCTAAGTCCTATCAACAAGAGGACAACTAGAGACAGAAGAGCAAACAAAAAGTTCAGATCAGGAGAAAAAGTAAGCACACAAATCCACTGACACATACAGTACCACCGACTCAGGTCGGTGTAATGGCGGGAGTCTCTTCAGCAGTTATTGGGACGTGTAGGATATATTCACCTGCCATTTTACATGTACCTGACTAAATGTTTAGCATGAAACATCCGATTGAATTATGTGGATGTGATCTGTCATACCTACCAATCTGTAACCCCTCTATCTGTTTACTGAGTTATTGTTGTCAACAATATTGATTTTAAACAGAGCTCAAGGCTGACACATTATTTTCCTTGATGTTTTCTCCTCTGTCTTAGAATAACCTTCTCTCGCTCTCTCTCTCTCTCTCTCTTTTTTTTTTTTCCAGAACAAATAAACAGCATATTTGGCCTGATGGTGCAATTGAAATATCTATTTTATTACATTCATTAATAACTACTGTATTTATTGTAAACACTTGTCATGCAGTATATGGGAAAAATATGGTGTCATTTGACCATCTATATCTGGTTCTTTACCAAACTTGGAATCTATGCCAGCTCAAGTGTACAAAAAGCCAAACACACACACACACACACACACACACACACACACACACACACACACACACACACACACACACACACACACACATTATATATTTGAATATATCAAATACTTCTGTTTCCTATGCTTGTAATGTGAATTAAGAATATTCATAATTTATATACTGGTTGCTTGTCAGTGGTGAGAGATGCTGGGGGTGATATAAGAGGCAGGTTGGAGCCAAAGGGTTCCATGGATAAAAGGTTTTAGTCAGCAATCGTGAAATGATGGTGAGCGGTGCATGTTGAACGGCAGGTGAATCCTTGTGAAGCTTTACATCATTGGCAAAGAGCTTTGTAGGGGCCTGACCGTTCCTGGTCATCTGGTTGATAGCTGAGGTTTTCTTCTTAATGGTTTTCAGCAAACCTTATCGCTTATTGGTTCAGGCTACTCACTCCAGGCATGTGCGTATAATTTCCTATGAGCCATTTCACAGTACTGTGAATCCTTCTTAAAACCATTCCGCTTGGAGGCATGCCAGTCCAGTTCTGTGCTGCGGCTACTTTGACATCACTACATACCTTAGGATGTATATAGTAAAATACTATAGAATGTACGTTTATATATTTTCTATGCTCTACTCAGTATCTTAGTTGAACTTCTTTTTTTTTTTACTACACCAAATAGTAAGAGAGATGTTGTTGCAGAAAATCTAAAATCAACAACTTCTGACCAATCAGATTTGAGAAATTGACAGCTCCATGTTCTTCTGTTCCTTTAGACATCAGTGATTTAATGCATTCAGGTTTCAACAAGATTATTACGCCAAGACTCATCTAGCCTTTTCTCATCATCCACCTTCAAGCTCTCTAAGATGATTTCAATAAATCCTGTAAATTGACTCCTCTGAACCCACACACCATGCTTGCTGATCATCATTTAGTACTTATTGGAGCACTTACAGTACAAATATGCTTATGTCCGCCATTTGACCAGGGATGTGAGCATATTTCCAGAGAAATGAATCAAAACGACCTTGAGGTGTGAACATGAGGACTTAAAGGCAACATTGTCTATAACATTGTGAAATGCAAATGTAAATTAGATTTAGATTCAATATCGAAAATGTTTTTTTTTTTGTTTGTTTGTTTGTTTAGTGAATTCACTTTCATCAAGCTCATATTTATGGCAAATGAAAAAGTGAGTCATAAGGAAATGAACTGTCTAATAGAATAAATAAAAGTGTTGCAGTTTCCATTAAATAATATTAGTGCAATAGTCCTGGTGTTTAGACTCTGAAACATAGAACGTGTGGTTTTTCAGACAACAGCGGCGTTAATGTAACCACTTAAGCCTGGCTTAAAGTTGCAGACTAAATTATTCATAATATATAATGTTCTTTAAGTTTCTCTTTTTACTGATTAACAGTATAAGAAGAAAAAAAACTTCTCAGAAAAATAAGACAAATATAAGATTGTAAGGGCCTTTACTTTACTGATCCTTATCCAGAAATCGATACTTCCAGAAAAAAAACACATATAGATAGATAGACAGAAAGACAGCATATTACCTCATTTCTATTATTCCAAAAAAGATGAGATACAATGCTCTAAAACCACTTTGTTTTAGAGTCAGAGAAAAACAAACTTTGACTTTTTCTTCACAGAAACCCCTAATACATAAATCGATCCATCCATCCATCCATCCATCCATCCATCCATCCATCCATCCATCCACCCATCCATCTATCTCATCCATCCATCCACCCATCCATCTATCCATCCATCCACCCATCCATCTATCCATCCATCCACCCATCCATCCATCCATCCATCTATCCATCCATCCATCCACCCATCCATCTATCCATTCATCCACCCATCCATCTATCCATCCATCCACCCATCCATCCATCCATCCATCTATCCATCTATCCATCCATCCACCCATCCATCCATCCATCCATCTATCCATCTATCCATCCACCCATCCATCTATCCATCCATCCACCCATCCATCCATCCATCTATCCATCTATCCATCCACCCATCCATCTATCCATCCATCCATCCATCCACCCATCCATCCATCCATCCATCCATCCATCCATCCATCCATCCAATCATCCATCAACTGATCAATCAATCATTCAATTCACCAAAAGTAATGATACATAGAAGAGTTAATCAATTATCCAAATATAGTTTTAAAATAAGGCTTCGAAGAAGAAAATTACAATAGCTGGTTCCAACTATAACCTTGATAAATAATTACTTATGATGAATAATAGATTATCTTGTAGGCAACCATCTCCATGTCCCTCACTCAAAATGATCCTTACCCTGGACAGATCTTTATGCAGTCCTACAAAAGTGTTTCTCGGCCAGGGGTCTCAGGAAAAAAAAAAAGAAGAAAGAGAAAAGAAAGAGCTGTAACCATTCAATAACTTTTCTTAGAAGAACATTGAGTGACCTGATGGAATAACTAAGAAAAGCAAGTAAGTACTTGTAAAACAAAAATATATATATATATTTTTTTGTTTGTTGTTGTTCTTTAAGAACTTAAAAGAACTTTCAAGAAGGTCTGGGAAAGCAGAGACAGAATGCCACTCAAACCACTTGTAGCCATTGTGCTGGAATTACAGAGACATCAGGAAAGACCTTTAACCTATATAACCTGCATCATTAAGAACCCCTTCAGAGGAACAGCATGAGTTCTGAAAATATATTTAAAGCAAGGAAGAGATGGTTGTGGAGAACAGCAGGAGATCCCTGCAGCAGTCTCTCCTGCACAGCAGTAACAGAGTCTACCTGCAGGACAAAACTGTTAGAAAGATTACACACTAAATCTCTGTGTGTTTACACCATCAATCCCATATGAGCTTCAGGAAAAGCACGAAATCACACAAGTGTCACAGAACTGAGATGCCCTGAAAGAACTGTATGTCCTGTATGTCAAGAGCTGGAAATAATATTTGATTGCAATAAAAAAAAATCATATTTAAATATGAACAAATCATAAAATTGTGAAAATTTATATAAATCCAGATCCATACATTTTGGAACAAAGATGTTTTTTTTTTTTTTTTTTTTTTTTGGCATTTGGCCTTTGTAACCAGCACACTGTGAGCACAGTCAGGACATTCAGCTTTAATTCAAGGGGATTGACAAATGTGTGACATTAACCACTAATTCAGGAATGAATTAAGCATTAATTCAGGGATTGCAGCCATTTTCATACACACACATTTTTAGAGGCTAATAAATAATGAAACAACAATCATAAATACAAGTATAAGAAATGCTTTTATTAATACTTAAACAAAAAATCCTTTGCTGTCAGTGATCACCTGAAATCTGGAACTCATGGGCTCAAATCTGTTTTGCATCAGGCCTTTACTGCTGCTTTCTTAAGCTCCTGCTTGTTTGGAGGTGTTTCTGCCTTCAGTCTTGTCTTCAGTAATTGAAAACCATGCTATGTTGTGTTGAGATCATGTAACTGAGGAATATCCTATTTCCTTGCCTTGGGTAGCTTTTGCTGTATGTTTTACATACAGTAATTATTCCTCGGCAATATGAAGCAGCATTTGGCTGAATCTGAGCCGAGAGTCTAACACTAAGAACTTCAAAATTCATCATGCTACTTTCAGGTCTTCAATAAACACCAGTGACCCGGTTCCATTAGCAGCCCTATCCATCTTCCTATCATTCTGGTACAAGTTAAGTTTGGATTCATCAACTCAAAGGGTCAGGCAAAGTTTTCCTGGGAAATACTAATCTTCCCTTTCTATTCTATAACCTTATTCAGAAGCATCTGCGTTTACTTTATAAAGGTGGCCCTTGAATGTCGACTTTGACAATGACACACCTGCTTCCTCATGAGTGTTTTTGACTTGACTTGGCTAGAAGATGTGAAAAAGTTCTTCTTCGGCATGGACAGAATTTTGCAGTCATCCATTTTAGTTGTCGTCAATGGTCTTCCAGGACTTGTTGCCAGGTTATCATGCCTGCTAGTTAATTTAAAGAAGGTTTAAAACCGGGCACTCCCAATGTTTTTGGTTTTGTTTCTGATGGGTTCTCTCCTGGTTTCCACCCAGATCTCAACATGTCTGGCAGACATCTTATCCAGGATGACAGTTCATCAACAGAAAATTGATCTCAGCAAAACCAAATTGCTGCTCATCCCAGGTAATTCATCCCCCTGTCAGGATCTTATGATCTCCCTGGACAACAATCATATTACTTATTCAGACTCTGCCCGCAACCTTGGGGTTACTCTAAACAGTCAACTATGATTTTCCCTACACATCACTCGCTTGTTGTTTTCTTCTCTATAACATCAGAAGAATTATGATTATTTCTCTTTTCACTTAGACTGGACTACTCCAAACCTCTCCTGGCGGGTCTGTCTCTGTGCACCATTCGTCCTCTGCAGCTGATCCAGAATGCAGCTGCATGGCTGGTTTCCAACCTTGCTTCCCACAAATTTTCCCACAACTTTTCCGACCACTCCAATAGCTTCCTGTAGCTCCCCGTATCATATTCATGACACTAATGTTGGCATACAAAGCTAAATACGGCCACCGCCCACTTACTGTAGCTCAAAGCTCTAATCACACCCTGTCCTGGCTCCTAGGTGGTGAATGAACTTTCTCTAGATGTCCGGATAGTCGAGTCAGTGGCATCTTTAAGTGACGACAAAAGCTGCTTCTTAGGTATTTAGTTCAACCCCCAACCCCCTGTAAAAAAATGTTCATGAAAGTGCTTAACTGGTGGTACTTATAGTTAGTGACCTAGTAATGTGTTTAAGGATCTATCCAGTGACTGAAACTGTAAAGCTCTTTTGTAAGTCACTCCAGATAACAGCATCTGCTAAATGCCTAAATGTTTGTTTATTTATTTATTTATTTATTTATTTATTTATTGACAGCCTCATGATGGCTACGTTCACTTGCATAGACATCTCTTTGGAGCTCGTGTTAGGAGTTTGAGTGAACAACTACCAAATCAGCCATTTGCTTCCATTATTTAAGATGCCCTCTGCCCCTTTATTGGGGGTGTATATATGAAAATGTCTGGAATTCCTGAATAGTTAATGCCACACTTTGGTCAAACCCCTTGAGCTAAATATAAAAGTATCGACTTTGCTCTTGAATGTTCCTATTCAACTTCAGTGGTGTATTAGGGCCAAATGGCAGAAAACAAATGATTGTTTAAAGATGTACAGTACGTCACAAAAGTGAGTACACCCCTCACATTTCTGCAAATATTTAGTTCTATCTTTTCATAGGACAACACTGCATAAATGACTCTTTGACACAATGAAAAGTCGTCAGTGTAAAGTTTGTTTAGCAGCGTAACTTTATTGTCCCCTCAAAATAACTGAAAATACAGATATGCGATATGAGGGGTGTACTCACTTTTGTGACGTACTGTATGTACCGGAGTGTGTAAAAATAAATAAATCATGAAACAAAATCACATAAAAATGATGCAAAAGCATTGGTTAAAAGTAAACGAAAAGTGTGAAAGATAACATATAAGATTGGATGAATTAATAAAAAACTTTTTTTTATTATTATTATTATTAAACTGAGACAGGAACACAGCATGCCAAATGTGTCGTATCACATTTCTGAGATTAGCACTAATACACAAGGCTTAGCCGCTCCGTCAGGCTGAATTTCCATTAGCTGAGTGACCTGGCAAGGTGACACAACACATCACTCACTGTGTCATGTCCTTATACAATATAAATGCATTTAAATCTACATATCTGTGTAATGTTTTGGGTTAGTAGATTTAGGGTGTGAGGAGGAGCGGGAAAGGAAGATGGGGAAGAGATGGAGAAGGTTATTTCTCAAGTACAGAGCAAAAGGAAATCATAATAAACATGACAAAAAAAAAAAGCATGTTCTTTTGGATGTTCCCCTCCGCACTGCGTGGAAATGAATACAGGCTGTTTTTTTTTTATTTGTTTTGTTTTTGTTTGTTTGTTTTTCCCCCCAGAACAACAACAGCTGAAAATGGGTCAGACAGTTTTCAGACACAGGCGTTGCAGTATGTCTGTAGAAGTGTCCGGGTCATTGGAAAGGTCTAGTAGTGAAGGCCACAGTTTAATTTTAAAGGCAAAATGGCATCACATACTTCAAATGTAACGACATGAATTGAATCCTTTGTATCCCTGGCTGGAGTTTACTTACAGAGTGAAGTTGTCCACCCAGCCTGCGATTTGAAATCCAGTAGCCTCAAAGTCCACCACAGGTTACCCTTCCTTCTATAACAGTTGTGCTGGAGATGTTTACCTCTTCAGTTATGGAATACATTTAATGTTCTAGACAGTCTTTAAATCTAGGCTGAAAATCTATATATTTAGCCAAGCATTGTTGTGAATAGATTAGCCTTAGGTAAAGGAGCAGATCTGAGGGACTCTTGGACATAGAGTATTATAGTGAACTGGTATGTTTAGATGCTGCCTTCCCCACCGTCATTGATCACTCAGGTTTGTTATTGGTGGAGTGACCGGCTGCTTTACTTCCCAGGGAGCCGTCATCTCTGTGTTTCCTTCAGGCTCCCTTTTAGTTATGCCTTCATGGTTAGTCCTGCCGGAGTCTCTCTCTGTCTGTTGAGCTACACATGGCTTTCCTGAGCTGCCCCCTCTGGCCCTGCCCTGTCTGACTCATCCTGGTGCTACGCTTCTGTTTGGAGATCTTGTGTGGTCTGCTTGGAATACTGTACGTGTTATGACTGGAGACAGTTCAGCTTTACCGTGAAGACAGTAACGAAACTGGACCCCACATTACTCTAAGTTAAACATCTTCTGTTGTATCAAACTTCCAACCACCTAACGCCCAGTATGACTGAAAAACAATCCATACTGTCCGTAATCACCTAAATGAAGACGGGTTCATTGTTGAGTCTGGTTCCTCTCGAGGTTCGTCCTATTGCCATCTCAGGGAGTTTTCCGTGTCACCCTCACCCTCGGTTTGCACATCGGGAACAATTTGATCATTATGATTCATACACATTTTCTCACTCATTTCACCAATTGTGTTTTAAAAGCTGCTTTGTGACAATAATTATTGTTCAAAATTGTTATTTAAATAAATAAAATTTAACTGAATTAAAAGCACCTTTCATACAGCAATAGCTGCAGTGTGGGAACATAATTGAGCATGAGATGGTAATTCATCCTGGAGGGGACATACATTCATCATAGCATACACACACACACACACGACACACACACACACACACACACACACCTAACCCTTACCTAATATCACACCTACTGCAAGTACCTTCAGTATTATTTGGGAGGAAATCAGAGCAAGTCCACAGAGACAGAACCCCAAAGTCAAGATCGACCCCAGAACCCGTGTTTTGTGGAGCAGCAATTCCATCCAATGTACCAAGTAAAACCTTAAAGGTACAGAGGAAATGTCACAAGGGACAAAATTTTATTTTCTATTCTTTGTTTCTAATTTTTAAGCACGTTATAAAACACCTTCTTCACATTGTTAGTTGTTGGCTTAAACCTAAATCCAAAGTCTAATTTTAATCATATCTACCAGTATAATGAGACAAAAGCTTAGAGTGTCCTGCAAAAACTGAGCAGGATACACTTATTTTTAAAGCTTGAAATGAGTATTATTAATGAAACCAATAAAAATAATGATGCAAAACATTCGTTGATGGCCGATTTTTCATGATGAAGATTAAATGAAAACGAAATGAAAAGTGTTGAAGTATTGTGAAAATAACTATAACAAAAGGTTTTATATTATAAAACCTTTATATTACAGCACTGTGACTAGTTGAACTGGAAGAAATAGAATTTCATGCAAAAGTTAATTTATTTCTGTAATGCAACTTAAAAGGTGAAGTTAATATACGAGATAGACTCATTACATGCAAAGCAAAATAGTGCAAGCCATGATTTGTGAGTGTCCAGCTCATGAAAACCCCAAATCCAAAATCTCAGAAAATTACATGCAATCAATTTAAAAAAAGGATTGTACATGAACAATGATTCAACAATATCAGACATCTGAAAAGTATACGTATGCATATGGACCCAGTACTTGGTTTGGGCCCCTTTTGCAGCAATTACTACCTCAATGCGGCTTGGCATGAAATCCATCAGCCTGTGGCACTGTGAAGTTGTTATGGAAGACCAGGATGCTTCAATAGCGGCCTTCAGCTCTTCTGCATTGTTCGGTCTCTTGTCTCTCATCTTTCTCTTGGCAATGCCATAAAGATTCTCTATGGAGTTCAGGTCAGGCGAGTTTGCTGGCCAATCTAGCACAGTAATCCCACGGTCATTGAACCAGGTTTTGGTGCTTTTGGCAGTGTGGTCAGGTGCCAAGTCCTGCTGGAAAATCAATTTTCACTCCTTGTGAAAGTCCCCAACACTTTTGAATGGCCTGTTCCTGACGATCCTCTCCAGGCTGCGGTCATCCCTGCTGCTTGTGCACCTTTTTCTTCCACACTTCTCCCTTCCACATGACTTTCTATTAATGTGCTTTGATACAGCACTTTGGGAACATCCAACGCCTTTTGCAATTACCTTTTGAGGCTTTCTCTCCTTATGGAGGACGTCAATGATGGTTTTCTGTACAACTGTCAGGTCTTTCCCATGATTGTGGTTCCTACGGTACCAGACTGAGAGACAATTTAAAGGCTCAGGAATCCTTTGCAGGTGTTACGGCTTAATTACCTGATTAGAGCGGGACACTTTGATCCTAGACTTTTGAACTATGATCATTAATTGTACATCAGTAAACTGGTGACAGGATCATGGGCATGCAAGGCTCATTTATGCCTGTGGGGACCAAAGGCTGGCCTACAGTATCTGATCAGATGTCAGCCATGATAAAAACGATTTCCGAACACCCAGCGCATCACCGTCTGGGTGTTCAAGGTTGTTGATGCAGCCTCCAAGCTCCACAAATCCCAATCCGATCGAGCACCCATCACAATCAAGTCCTGATCCACAGAGACCCCACCCAGCAACCAAAGGGTCCACCACTAACATTCCAGTCCAGTGCCAGACACCACATCACAGGTGTCATGCCTCAAGGCCATTTGGCACAAGGGGAACAAACCCTCAAAGGTAAACCAAATATGTGTCTGATAAGAATGCCTGGATTGGCTTTTGGTAGCAACATAAATGAGCAGCTCCAAATGTATCAAAAGAACTACTGAAAACATACATATGACTACATATGAACCTATGAAGCATAGGGAAATATCTTTTACACCTGCCGTGCTACAGCTCCTGACACACTGTGACACATTTCTGGCTCTTTCAACAAGTTTGCATAACTGCCAACACCTGTCTACTGCAAACTCGGTGGCAGCATAGTTAAGCTGTCTCCTAGGAGACAATGAAGCCCCAGGGTATGATGGGAAATTGGGTTTCCAGAGTGATGAGAATCCATGCTAGATACTTTTATAAATAGACATAGGCTTCTGTCTTTTAAATTTCCCTGGCTAGAGAAGTTCCTGGTCACTCATGTGTATTACATGAAAAATCTGCTGTATAGTAATAACCTGCTGTAAATGAAGCTCTTTATTCATTTATATATCTGCACCTTAAGGGTCCAGGTTCGATTCCCGCCTCGGGGTCTGCTGCATGTTCTCCATGTGCTTGGTGGGTTTCCTTTGGCTATTCCAGTTTCCTCCCACAGTCTAGAGGCAAAGAAAAAGCTAACTGGCTTTACAAAATTGCCCAAAGTGTGTGAATGAGTGTGTGAATGTTTACCGGAGGTCCCACCACAGTCATAAAATCAAAATAAATACAATGGTAATCACGATCGGCCTCCAGAGTCCTCAGTTGGGCTACAGAGATTCCTGGATGACCTATTAGTGTGCTCTTTCTAAGATTTTAATATTATGTCTATTTTATGCGATATATCTAAGTTTTTTATCTTAGTTTTGACATATTTTGCTGCTACGGAAATGTTAATTTCCCTTCAGGGATTAATATTCAGTTATTTTTTTTTAATATACTACAGCTAAGACTGGAGGTAATAACTGAATTTTTAGCATACGAACAAAATTGCATCAGTATTAGCAGACATTATATTATTATATGATCAACAAATCGGCAAATCATTTAAAAAAATTTTTCACTGTTTTTTTTTTTTTTTTTTTTTTTTACAAAAGTTACATAAATTTTAATCAGAAAAATGAGTGTGAATTCTGTAATGGGTTATGCAGCTGTTTAAATGTTCTTGCTTCTTCATTCAGATTATTAAAATCATGTATGTGTAGTTCATGCCTGCAATATTGCATGGGGAGACAGGAATAGAAAATGCTGACTGAAGAAACTAATTATTCCTTATTTTAATAAAATAAATAAATAAATAAATAAATAAATAAATAAAACCTGATGTAATGCAAAAGAAACGGAAAAATGACAAGCATTGGAATATTATTAATTTAATGTCTTGTACATTCCCAATATGTTGCTCTTTGAATAACCCCTGTTATCAGATTAATCACTAATTTAATTTGCCCATTGATCCAGCGCTTGACAGCAGCACTTGATCCAGGACTTTTTAAAAAATATTTTCTACATGTTTATTTATTCATATTACAAAAAATTGGTTAATGTTGTCATATTTGTGTATTGCATATTGGTCCTGAATGGCATCCTGCAGTTTTATGATTTTATGTACAACACAAAACATGAGTAGTGTCACGGCTGCTGATGCCAGATTTAACACTTCTCCTCGCTTGAACTGAAATTGCACAAGAAGAAAGAATAGGCTTAAGTTAAATGTCAGAATCTTGTGTAACTGAGACGAACTCAAGCTGGCAGGCACAAATCCATCTGAATAGTGCTGACATCTGAATACTGATGTACATCATTTTGTTTTTAAATCCTCAGGAGGAAGACAAGTCATGGGCAGTTTCTTTTTTTGCGTTAGTAGGCTGACCATCCTTCAGACCCAGTGCGGCAGTGTAGGAGTCATATGCAATAAGGACATGCAAAAGTGAAGGTGGGTGGAAAAACAATGCAGGAGATGTTTTAACTTAATTCATATAAGGTACTTTAGGTTAAGTATGCATTGCCTTTTCACAAAGAAAAAATGTCTGCTTAACCTTTTCAAAGGAGCAATTTAGCTTGTGCATTTGAAATTTATTTTTGAATCTGATCTGTAAAAAAAAAAAAATGAATGATTCTCAGCATTAAAGCCATTCACTTCTTAAGTGAAGGTATATGAGTTATAATGTTGCAGAATTGCAGACACAATCATGCCCCTTAGCACTTCACTGTCTTCTAATGTCATATCAGGTATAGTGCATGCATAAAGACTGGCAACTAGACAGCCAGCCATCTGAACCCACTGAACGCAAATGCCACCTATTCTATTGTGTGCCACTGAAAAGTTGAATGCTGAGTAGCAAATGCAGAGCTTTTTAACCTACATGGAAAACACACTAAGTGAGATGTTAATTCTTGCATAATATCTACACCTTCTGCTACTGCCACCTCTCGCCTCACATGTGGTTCTTCAAGCAATTACACCTAATTGTCAACACCTGGCTAGACCTCAGGGGCAGGAAATTCTAGCCCGATGATACAATGAGAAATTATATTTTCTAGGCGAGAAATTACATTTTTAGAGAGCCGTGCCACAGAGGTGTAAAAGAAATGAGACTGCCAACAAACATCAGCTTTCAAGTATCTTGTACCCCTGCAGGGTGTATTGCATGAGTGTCACATCACGAAACAATTAGCGTACCTCTAGGTCATGTACTCAGCCCACTCGTGTAATTTGTTTGCACCGTCTTCTTGAGAAGAGCCTTTGGGTTTTGTATGATTTCTTCTTATTTTCACATACTGTACTACAAGGTTCTACTTCTGGGAGACAGCTCTTTCTCAAAGTTTTGGACTTGATTTGGTTTGGATTTACTGAGCATTTGTGTTTCATTGTTACTACCATGACAACATTGAGGCTCTGTTTTGGACTTGCTTATAAACTAAACAGCCATAACATTAAAACCATTAACATTATTGGAATCGGAATCTGTGGAGTTTGGAGGCTTGGTTAGGTTCTTTGACTGCTGGGCCTCAAGGGCGATGAGCTGTGCTGGCCTGAGTGCTCTGGGGCCTTTGATTTGTGACCAGAATTAACTTTTTTTCAATGATCTGTATTGGCTTTTATATTGGATCGACTTGATGGGATAGCCTTTGGTCCCTACGGGCATGGGTGAACTTTGGATGGATGCCCATGACCGGGTCACCAATTTACTGGCATATAATTGGTGATCAATGTTGTTTACTTCACCTGTCAGTTGGTCGTAATGCCAAGGCTGATTGGTGTAACTACCAGCACATGCTTCCTCAACCAGCTTCCAAGTTCTATGTGTTACAATGTGATGATGTGCACTACTTTTAAGCCATGTCCACACAAAGCTGGGTATAAATCAGAGATTATTATCTGCGATTTCATCTTTTTATCCACATTCAAATACAGTTTTAGTCGTCGAAAACTAAGCTTTTGGAAAATTCTATCCAAAGTGAAGGATTTCCGAAACTCTTTGAGATTTTGGCTTGTTATACCGTCACGTTGTGTGCCGATGATGTCATTGTCTGTGTGCTAGTCAACTTGATTTGACAGCTTCGTTTATGAGGATATTTTATGCAATGGTTCTACTTGCATATAGTAAACTAGTGACTGGACTTTTTACATGCATGCAGATACACACGCAGTTACTCGCTCATTACGGTAATGAACAGAGTTGCCTGAATGTACTATGAAGCTATGAAAAGTCCAAGGTTTTGCCTTATGATGCGGACAAAGACATTTTTAAAACGTGGGTCGTATGGACAGAAAAATCCGTTTTTAAAAATATCTCGCTATGTGTGGACAGTGTTAGTCAGTCTTCAAAAAAAGTTCATTGTGTTATCATGTTTAAAAGTGTGTTTTTTTTTTTCTGCTGGAAACTTATGTATGGAAAGTGTGAATAAACATACAGTGAAGTAACCTTGAAAAGTCAACATTCTGAAACATGTGGACGGGTAAATGTAGATATAATTAGCTTTTTATCATTGTGTTTTCAAAGGTTTCTGGCTTTCCTTCAAAATAATTTATAGAAATGCATATGTTTTGATTGAACACCGCTTCAACTCCAGCCAAGGTATCATGTGAGCTTTTACATAACAGCAAATTTATCATGGACCACATTGCAGCACATTGATTCTAACATTTGGCAGAGACTTAAATCCAGTTGAGCTACGGTGCTGGGCAACCTTGCCAGCTTGCCAGGTTAAATCTGTATAGATAATCCAAATTGATGTTGTATCTGGTCTTCGGCAACACAAAACAATTCGCTCCCCTCCTCATCTTACTTTAATAGATCAATATAGCAGCTTCAATATCAAGTCATGGATGATTGCCTTCAATGCAGCCAGTGAAATTTTAATCCACCTACATGAAGTTACTCATCCAGGCCTACGTTCCTTCTCTATCACTGCAGGCTGTGAGTGAATGGCACCTGCTCATACCACCACCATATGGTACTGCATTCATTTTGGCGAACTCCAAAAGACACTAAAAGTGTATAAATATGCTGGAACAGGTAATAGAGAATTGTTGGATTAATCATGGGTCATTTGATGTGTGACTAATCTTTAGCTGTGCTTGCCTACAACTATCTTATTTTTGGTGAGTAGGTGGAAACATCTTGTAAGTTTCTCTAGATAAATGCATAAGTGAAAACAATAAATGTCAATATTAAATATTTACTGGTGTATAAACACAGGTTTTGAATTCATGATTCTGATCTACAGTTTCTATGTATCTACAGCCAAAACAGGCTAGGTGAACAAGTGAATTTTCAGATAAGATCATTATGGTATATAACATAATTTTTTTTATAATACCTAATGCTTCTTATCTCACAAATCCATGTTTCATTTTTTTTTTTTTGGGAGGTAAATACGCATACACATTTTTATTTCACTCACTCTCTCACTCATCATCTATACTGCTTAATCCTGTATTCAGGGTCACGGGGGGCCTGGAGCCTATCCTTATTCAGACTGCGGCCAATTTGGGAACACCAATTAACCTAACCTACATGTCCTTGGTCTTTGGGAGGAAACTGGAGTACCCAGATTAAACCCAACAAGCACAGGGAGAACATGCAAATTCCATGCACACAGAGACAGGAATCAAACCCGGACCCTGGAAGTGCAAGGTGACCGTGCTAACCACTAGACCACCATGCTGCCACATTTATATTTTTAGCAGATAAAAAGAAAAACCTTTGCTAAATACAGTTTCATGCCCTTTTATGTTTGTTGTATCCGTTACTTTTTTTTTTTATTCAAATCTTTGAACAGTCTTAACTGCCATTCAGATAAAACATGGCTGATTTACATAGATTTCATATGAAAAGACAGAAACCTAAAAGTGGATTACAGTAGAACCTTGGATTACGAGCATAATTCGTTCAGAATTTTTCCATAAGAAATAATGCAAACTCAAATTATTTGTTCCACAGCCCAAAAAAATAATACATCAAAATAATTACTAGAAAATATAAAGTAAAACTAAGACAAATTAACCAAATAAAAAAGTAAAAATAAATCCCTACAGATAAGCATTTGCATTTATGCGCGCAGCCGCTGTGTATGATGCTAAAGTAAGAGGAGAGGAGGATGGAGCCCCTTCCCTCTTCCTCTTCTCATCTCACACAGTAACACTTCCTCCTCTCTTATTTGAGTTTCACACTCACACACACACACACACACATACACACACACACACACACACACACACACACACACACACACACACACACACACACACACACACACTACTGTAAAAACTGTTTTATCTGGAAAATAAACAAGAAATCAATGACACTTGAGCGAGTGCACACTAATAGAATCACTGCTGTAAAGTAAAATTAAAGCGAATTAACCTGCACTTTACCTTTGAAAAGAATCTCGACAAAGCAGTGTTTCTGTGTAGAGCAGAGAGAGAAGGGATCTTTAACGTCTCTAATGAGACTTGCTTTTTCTTTTCACACGCACACACACGTGTGTTATAATAAACAGTACACACGCACTGTACACACACGCATACAAACACAAAATAAAATATGTTTTACGCGCAGACACATGGTCACAGTGTTATAGTAAACAGTACACACGTGCACGGATGTTAATTATACCAGTGAGAGACGAGCACTAAGACCCAGCAGGGGAGACAATTACCCACAATTCTGTAGCGCAAAAGAGAGAAAAACCATTGGCTCAGTTGTGATCATGAGACGCTCGGCACCAAAACAAGAAGTGCATGCGTACTACATGATACTCGGTACTCGTAAACCAAGACTTGCTCATTTTTCAAGTCAAAATTTATTAAAAATCTTTGCTCGTCTTGCGGAACACTCACAAACCGTGTTACTCGCAATCTGAGGTTCCACTGTATTACTCACTCACTCACTCACTCATCATCTACACCGCTCAATCCTGTATTCAGGTTCACGGGGGCCTGGAGCCTATCCCAGGAGACTTGGGGCACATGGCAGGGTACACCCTGGACAGGGCGCCAATCCATCGCAGGGCACAGACACACACACACACATACACACACTACAGACAATTTGGGAACGCCAATTAGCCTAACCTACATGTCTTTGGACTGTGGGAGGAAACCGGAGTACCCAGAGGAAACCCACCAAGCATGGAAAGAACATGCAAACTCCATGCACACAGAGACGGGAATCGAGCCTGGCCGAGGATCAAACCCGGACCCTGGCGGTGCAAGGCGACAGTGCTAACCACTACACCACCGTGCCGCCTCCACTGTATTATAAAATGCTAAATTGTTAAGATATCTCAACATGAATTTGACATGGTTACGGACACTACAGATCTTTTGATGAAACATGGAATGAAAAACTAAATAATTTAATTTAAGCAACAATTTTTACAGGTCAGATGCTTCTTAAACAAATTTCTGTATCAATACTCATAAATAAATATGAATAATTGGCATATTGAATGATTATTGTTGGAAGCGAGACAATATAACGCGGTAAAAATCGCTATTTTGGGGGCACATATAAAATCATCTTTCCAAAACAGCTGAAGATTGCAACTTGAAATTTTTTGGAAAGCAATATTGGTCTCTTGTATGTTGAATGAACTTAGTAAAGTAGCTTCTTTGGCTCTCACACTTCCTGTATTATATGTATAACTAAATAATATAATATAAAATAATAAAATCAGCACCAATACTGCGTTTTGGCCGATAGTGTCATCTGCAAGGTAAATTGCAGGTTTATATTATAGTACTCAGCTATTATATAATTCTATTCAATGTAGCAACTCATGCATGGCAGTATTACATTTAAGCCAAGCCTATAATACAGTATATATGCATTTAAAATCCTGCTGGTGTCTGTTAACAAGGTAATATGAGTGGGAATTTCTCAGTGCTTTGTGAAACTCAGAGGTAAGGTTGTTCTGTGTTTAAGCCTGAAGATTTTGGGTTTCCTTAGTAACATGTAAAACTGTGTTTTATTCATCCATCTATCCATTCATCCATCATCTATACCGCGTATCTTTTCTAATGTCACAGAGGGCCTGGAAACTATTCTGGGGAATTTACAAGAGGGCACATTTACAGTAGGAATTTACAGTAGGTCAATGAGTAACAACTAATTTCAGAGCAAAATCACACACTCACACAGCCAATGTTACACTACAGGCATTTTTTTTAAAGTTATCAACCTACTCTGCTTATCTTTGGACTGTCGGAGTAAAACCTTCAAGCACAAGGAGAACATGCAAACTCCACATGCACAGACCAAAGGTAAGCTTCAAATTTACAACCCTGAAGGGGAGAAGTTACTGCGTGAAACACTAATCCACCATCTTGTCGAAGAAGCTATTTTATATGTTTTATATGTTTATATGTTAAATACAAGAGAGGCAAAAACAAAAAAGGCAGCTCAGGGAATCAGTGTTTAAAGCTGCTATAAGTAATAACAGAAGGGTGGTGGTGGTTTAGGGGGTTCTAGCGCCACCACCACAGGGTTAGCACTGTTGGGTACTTGGGCAAGACCCTTAACTCAATTCCCCATACAATCCAGGAACCGCATACAATTCCAGTCTCATTAGCAAATGTGTCTAGTGTAAAGCCTGTGCAGATGATCCAAAGTGGCAACCCCAAGATTAAAAAGGAGAAAATCCCCCACCCCCAACCCTAAGCACGCATACACACATATGCAGACACACACACACATAAAGATTTTAAGTAAAAAAAGGAAATCAACTTTCTTTCCCAAAGATACACAACAATAATGTTGCTATATTTAGATGAAAATGTATTATAGTGGAATAAAAGACCTCAAGACATGCTGTTATAGTGCTGA